>JAHWFP010081941.1:0-10003 GCA_023313725.1 Lithobius niger
CCCCCCCCCCCCCCGACACAGTACCATAGATGGGCCCCTGCGGGGGGAACATTGATTATCGTGCGGGGCAGAGGAGGGGGCTCTGGGGGACATTTTTGGAAATCCACATTAAAATTATGCAAAATGCTTAACTTTGGACCCAATGTATTCAGTAATGCTTTTAGGACTTTGCTTTTAAGTTTGCTTGCATTTGATGGGTGGACTGGGGCCCCCAAAGCAGGTGGGCCCCTGGCACCTGCCAGTCTGATTCTATGGTGTACACGCCACTGCGATAAGATGTAAAATAAGAAAAAAACTGATGCAACTCATTGCGCAATGTTGAGTGTACGTATGATTAAAATATAAGAAGATGATGTATTTTTGGATTCTCACACAAAAGCTGTTTTTATCAGCTTCGAGCAACAGAATTGTACAGGGTGGTCCACAAAAAACTGACGACCCAACATTTTTTAAGTCCAACTTTTCTAGTTAGAACCCCTCAGAACCAGGAATCAAATTTAATGAAACGGGAACATTTCTTGCCTTTCCTGATTCTGAGGGGTGCTAACTAGAGAAATTGGACTTAAAAAATTTTGGGTCGTCAGTGTTTTGTGGACCACCCTGTATATTGTAGGTGAAATTATTATTATTGGCGAAGTGGAGCGTAGCCTATAACGGACAATGAATTGCAAAATGTTGGTTGGTTGGTCTGTTGGTTGATTGGTTGCACTTTTGTAGTGTGAGTGGAGCCCAAACTAAATGACAGATTGCTATGAAATTTGCCACATTGCTAGATAGCCCAAAAGGTATTGTTGATCTCAAATTTGCCGTAAATTGATCAATTATAATCCGCGAAATTATGATTTTTCTAATTTATCGAGCGAACACTCGTCATTGTAAATTTGGAATCCTGAATTTGGAATTTCAGCGAAGCATACACTGTTCTGCTGGTATAATCAAGTGTACTTTTAAAAACCGTCAAAATAAATAAATCATCATTGCTTCCTCATGGCTAAAAATCTTTTTCGACGTAACTCAACGAAGTAATAACATTTCATTATCCATTTTAACCATTAGAGAAAGGCAGGCAAACACAAAAGCATTCGTTAACGACTTATATTCGTTTCAATGTGCAAAACAATGATTGAAGGAATTCACCCAACATGACGATCAAACCTGGTGTTTACACTATCAACGGGAATCCCAAATGTGAAACCTAAAATCGTCGCAGCAATAGGAAACTGTGTATACAGAACGAAAGCAAACAGCAGACGACGTGTCTACACTGCAACATGGAACAAAACGATGGCTTCGTGTATGAAAATTGCGCATTTTAAGCCTATCCACAGTTCCTTGCGCACCCTGTGAGTTATTATTACTAACAAACGAAAAATTAATACTTGGAAAAATTGTAAATATTTGTCTTGACCCTTTTTTTTTTTACAAAATTTTATTGACTGTGGAAATGGCTTTGTCGTAAAAACAAAAGCAGCAGATCACTATTTCACGGCCGGGTTTGGAGACATGGAATGATACAGACTTTTCAATTCCTGACTCTAAAGTAGAGATCACTTATAAGCTCAACAACAAAAAATATAATCAAACAACTAGAAACTGTAGTTGGAGTTTTTTAAAACAGCTCACCGACCCGAATCGAATGTATGCGGAAATAGAATGTAGAAATAGAAAAATATACAGCTGTAATAAAATAATAGTTAATAAAGTAGCAAGAAAAAAGAAGGTTAAAAATGAATGGATGGATATAAAGCTATTAACTTTAACACAAAAATTGCTCTTTGGAGTAAAAGCTGTAAAATTAAAACACCGAGCAAAAATTTAATAAATGAGCATAAAAACAAAAAAAACAGGTACAGAATTGTACTAAACACGCGTAAGAGGAGTACTACAATAATATTTCTATGAAAATGCTAATTAAGATGGTAAAAAAAATTTGGAATAAACTAAATAACATAATTTGCAAAAATACTAATACAGTAAACATTGATAAACATTTTAAAGAAATATTTTAGATATATCGTTTAAAAACGTTCCAGTAAAATGGCAAAGTACTTTTTGGAACAAGGACCAAAACTTAAAAACAATAAACCATGAAACATTAAAAATAAAGAAAAGATTCATGTTAAGCGGACCTTCTCCAGTAAAACGATGATCATTGATTCCAATGAATTATGAATTGTTAAAAATGATTAATGATTTGAAAATAAAGTTCTCTACAGGACATGATGGCTTTTACATTTAAACACTTTATCAAAACAAAAAAAAACACTGTTAAATTTATGAAAGTATTAATAAATTCAATCATTGACATAGAAATTTGTCCTGATAAATAAAAAATGCAAATAATCAGAACAATATATAAGAAAGGGAATAAACTGGACTTTGATAATTAGCGACCAGTTGCATTTTTTCCTGTTTTAAATAAAATTATTGAAAAGTTTTTTGCTACAAGTATCGAAAGCTTTCTACACAAATTTAACATTATTAGTAAAAACAATATGGCTACCAAAAAAAAAATAAAAGCACTATTGGTGCAGTCACGGGAATAAATAATAAGGTTACTAGGGCACTTAACGAAGGAAAATTTGTTGGTGCAATTCTTATTGACCTAACAAAAGTATTCGACACACTAGAAAAAAAAACATCCTCATGAGAAAACTTTATAAAATTGGCCTAAGAGGAAAAATACTTAAAATCTTAATAAGCTAAATGTAGCATAAAAAATGATAACGTGTAGTGAGTGAATGGTTCGATGTAGAATATGGCGTGCCACAGGACTCAATCTTAGGATCACTACTGTTCATTCTTTACGTAAATGATTTACACGAAATAATCTGGAACAGATATCTAACATTATATGCTGACGACATCTTTATGCTCTCTAAAACACAAATGAAACGGATATGATAAAAAAACCTACAAAACAATTTCCATAGAATTAACCAATACTTTGCTGAAAATGAACTATATACTATAAGCCTAAATAAAACTTGTTATTTACAAATTTCAACTTGCCATATAATAATAATAATAATAATAATAATAATAATAATAATAAGATTGGTCTGTCCACCGTAAAGGGGGACAAGGGAGCAGAAGGGCAGAGCCACTGACTCCGTCCTACAAAGAAAAAAAATGGTTCAAAAGAGACAGGGGATCCATGGGGTTTGGGTTGTAGCTGGTAGTACAAAAACTATCAATAAGACCAAGAATTTATAGGGTTGGGGAGGAGAATTTGTGACTGAGACCCCATACTGAAACGTCTTAGATACATTCATATTAGTTCAGTCTTAGTTTGTAGGTTTTTTAGTATTCTTTTTATTACCGAGACTTGGCTAAACGATTCGTATCCCTGTGCCATGATCACAAACGGGCAACCTTACACTGTTTTCAGGCGGGATAGGGGATCCAGGGCGGGGGGAATCGCTTGTGTCTACCGTAGGGAGCTTGAACTTATCCTGGAAAAGGTCGCTGATGGTGCGGAGGCAAAGGTCATTCAATGTATTAAACCGCGTTTAAACTTCATCCTGGGGGACGTCCCGCATGGTGATAGTGAACCACTTATTACCAATACGTGCAATTTCATTAAATTAAATCGATCACATCATTTCTCAAATATTATACTCGGAGATTTTAATCTTTCTACGGTGAATTGGCAGCTCTATTCAGCTTCAGACCCAGTCCACGAAATTTTTTGGGATCAAACGGTGGACTTAAGCTGCACTCAGTTGGTGTCTCTACCAATTCGTGCAAATAACATTCTGGATATAATTCTAACTGACGACCTTCGCGCAGTCTTTGATGTGCACATTGAACAAGCACTGGGTCTTAGCGACCATCACATGGTCTCCTGTAAACGTCAACACGAACAATTGCATGACGATTTATCACAGCGTCAGGCGATAAACTTCGATGCACTAAACAGCCTACTCGTCAGAGTAAACTGGGATAAAGAACTAGGTTACTCTTCTTCTTCTGTTGAGATAGTTTGGGAGTACTTCTTAAAAGTTCTCTCTCATTGTACTAGGCTTAGCACTAAACCAAAGCCAAACCGTAAACAGTTTAGGCCATTCTTAAACAAAACCGCCTCTAAACGATAGCGATTAAGAAACTGAGACTATGGTATCTCTACAAGAAAAATCGTACACTGGAAAATCTAAATAAATATAACCTATGCCGTAAACAATACTCTAACAGTGTAAAACAATGTAACACCTACCTTGAAAAACAAACGCTTAAGGGAGACAACCTTTCTGCTCTATATCGTTTTTACCGCTTTAAAACAAAAACTACGAGGTCTATACCGCCGTTGAGGGGGCGTTCCAATTTGGTCACTGACAATCAGGCTAAAGCTGATCTGTTTAACGTAGAATTTTCAAAAAATGGAGTCTTCGACGATTATCGTAACCCAAACCCTATTTTAAACCCAATGACTACAACAAATGCGTGTAACCGTCATTACGATAGTGTAAATTTCTACGCGAATGACATCCGACATGTATTAATTAAGATGCGACCAAGTCATGCAGTGGGCCCAGAAGGCTTTTCAGCTTTCTACTATAAACAAATCTGCAATAACATTATTACGCCATTGGATAAAATCTTTCTAGCATCCTTTCAATCTAGTTCTATTCCTAAACATTGGTCAACGGCAAATGTTGTGCCTATCTTTAAAAAGGGAAACCTATCTGACCCAACGAACTGCCGCCCTATCTCGCTTACATCGGAACCATGTAAAATCATGGAAACAATTGTCCGTGATAGTTTAATGAATTTTATCAACGAATATAATCTGGTCAGTCACGATCAATGTGGTTTCTTCCCGGGCGATCTGTGGTACACCAACTTTTGTTGGCTCTTGATCAGGGGATCAATACCGACGTTATCCTTTTTGACTTTAAAAAGGCATTTGAGTTCGTCGTACATTCCAAACTTCTACTAAAATTAAATAATATCGGCATTGGCGGGTAACTTTTGAAGTGGATAAACGCCTTCATCACAAAGCGCACACAGCATGTAGTATTGGGCGATGTGCGATCTAAAGACGCTGGGGTGATCAGCGGTGTACCCCAGGGATCGGTTCTTGGTCCTCTCCTCTTCGTCCTTTTCTTGGATGACTTGAACATGGATTGCAATAGCGTAAATTGGGCAAGGTTTGCTGACGACTTGAAGTTGCATAAAGCAACCATCTGCTGAGCTGACACCGACCTTCTGCAAATCGGTATAAACGAAGTAGATAATTGGGCGACAACATGGCAACTCCCACTGGCGTCTGGTAAATGCTACCGATTCCATATTGGAACAGGACCAAATCTAGTTGATTACTGTATAAACGATAATGTTTTAGCAAATGTCAGCTGTACCGGGGGTTTAACTTCGATTTGAAACCTTCCTTGCACTGCTGCAATATCGCTTCAAATGCTAACCGATGCTCAGCAGTGGTTAGACGCTGCTTCACATCTGGTGATACTAGGGTCAAAGTTTTGGCCTTCAAGGTTATGTTCGACCCATGCTCGAGTACGCGAGTCAGGTCTGGTCGCCTAACCTACTGAAGGATGTCGATAAAATCTAGTCTGTTCAGCGGCGGTTTACAAAAACACTACCGGGTTTGCGAAATTTACCCTATCACCTTTGATTGAAAACTCTCAATTTAGACTCACTCGAACTGAGACGCCTTAAGGCGGACTTAATTTTAACTTATAAAATTCTGCATCATTTACTTCCACTTGACCTGCCTCTATTTGATTTACAAACATTTACAAAAACGCGTGCCACCAGCCTAAAACTCGTCCCACCTAAGTTCAAGTTAAATTGTCGGAAGTTTTTTTTTCTCCTGCCGTGTGGTTCCGGTTTGGAATTCTCTCACCGAAGACCTTGCCTCCGCGCCTTCTGTCTCCCATTTTAGGAGGTTTTGGGGGGCGTAAACCTACGAAGGTTTCTTTTGAGACCAGAACATTATTTTGATAAGGGTTGTGATTTATCATGAAACTTAAATTTTGATTTTGACTACCATACAAATTGCCAATTGCTTTTGCCGTTGACATTTTTTGCAGTGACATCTTCTTTTGTTTTCTTTTTAGGTGCGCTGTTAGTGGCCAGCATGTCTGACCCTTTCTCACCTATTGCACTGCTTGGTGCAATAAATCATATATTATTATTATTATATATTATTAGTTTATAGAGGGCGCCATGTGTTTTATGTGGGAATTTCTAGTTAGTTTTTAGCCTAAAATTAAAAGTAAACTAAACGAAACCAGCTTGTATTTAATTATTATTTAGCCTAGCTTAGTTGTAATTTAGTTTACTTTAAACTTGGGCAAAAAAAATTAGCAAAAATTACTAGATTGAACACGTGGCGCCCTCTGAAAACTCGGACTGAACTAATAGGGACGAATCTAACGTGTTTCAATAGGGACTTTTTAGAGCCTTCTCCTCCCAAACCCTATAAATTCTTGATAAGACCTATGGAGGAAGTGAGACAAGTCACAAGCAGCAAGTAGTCTGCGGAAGATATGCTTAGTCGAAACTTAAATACCAGGCAAGGAGTTCCAGCATTGGACGACACGTGACGTGAAGAAAAACTTACGGCAGTCAAGCCGCGCCCCAACAGTTTGGAGCTGAAGCGAGTGGCCTCGAGTCTTGGAGAAATTGGAAAATGTAAAAAACGGGAAAGCAACAGGAAGGAGATTGTGAACATGAAAGTTATATGTGAAAGTTAACATCAACAATAATATTAAACTGCATGAAAATAATTGTAACAATTTTAAGAACTGTAATTGCCCATTCCTAAATAATGTAAACAAAACTAGATGCCTATAGGAATTGAAACTAATAAAAATTGGAAATTGTATGATTACGTCGAAAATCTAATTAGGAAAGTACGACAAAATGTTCCAATGATGTACAAAGTAAAACACACAATCAAAAAACTAAACAACCTTGCGCGACACATGAATTATGTCACAAGTAAGGTATGCAAGTAATATTTATGGCTCAGATCAAATGGATTAACTGTAAGACTGCAGAATGTATTGGATAAAGCTGCGAAATTTTTTGTTTAGAAACTAAGATAGTAAAAAAAAACTAAAGATATCGTAAAACAAAAAGCAATATACTATACTTCAGACAGATTTCTGGATACGGCATAATAACTCAAAACTTATTTTGAAAATTAATTAAAAACACCAATGGAAAGAAACATGCGAAGAAATAAGCATTGGTTAAAGGTATTTTTATGGACTAACTCGTATGGTAAAGGAAATCTTAACTATTTAATACCGACCATTTTTAATAAAATTCCCCTTTGCCATAGAAATTACAACTGTAAACACATGATGAAAACAGAATTTAAAAATGGTTGAAATCAGAACAATAGGAGTCACAAAATGTTCACAAAGATGAAAAAAAGATTGATTAGGATATTTTAATGTTACCAGTTAAATAATTTGTGTACTATAGTTTTAATATGTAGTGTATTTATTAACTTAAGCGTATAAATTATGTAATACTGTTTGTTGCTATGCAACAAGTACATACATATACATATCGTACACATACAAACTCCTTGAGTTTCGTGTATTAAGTTTAATAAATTATTATTATTATTACCGAAAATCGTTGCGAAGTATTTAAACTCTGTGACTAATGACCTTAACAGGCATAACAAAAATACATTTAACTGCCAATAATAATTTCTAATTACAGTTTAGGAAACATGGGACAAGTGTGCAACGTAGGGCTGATCCACAAGAAATGAGGCTTCCGTCGGTTGCCACTCATATTTGGTGCTGGAAACTTATTTGTAAACATCCGGATTCGAAGTGTAGTAGACAAGTTCTCCTCCAGGAAACCAGTAAGTGCCCATGTATAATATTTGCTCATTTGTTGACTTAGGAACTGGGGAATTGAAACATAAGGTCAGTGGCTCCTGAAGTCACAAATAATATTGGTTAAATACAATATGCTGTTCATTTCTGAACAAAGCTGACAATTATTTATTATTATTGTAGCTCACAAACCGTTAATTTGCTTTATAACAACACTAATATGGCTTTTACTATCGCCTCTCCCAGTGGCGGATTTAGGCATGTGCAATAGGTGTAGTTGCACCTACGTTTAAAATCCACGGGCCTCGAGAGGGGACTCATACTGCACACAAATTGTGCCTAAATATTCGCCTATTGACACGGAACTGAACTACAGCATACAGCGTGACCGAAGCAATGAAAGCAACGCCTTTGCCGGAATTAGACTGTCTTGACAGAAGCTTTGGGATTCGTTAACTAGGTTTTCTGCTGGCTTTAGTTTGAATGCACAATTTTAATCGTGCAACCTGTTGGGGAATGATTATGTCCATCATTTAGCTTTCAGTGCTCCCTCCGTAACTGCTCGCAGTGTCGTTTTTTTTTTACTTTATGTTGTGCTGATTGTATTGTGCTCATAGTATTACCATTCGCCAGTATAAGAGAGCACCCTAAACAAATGCAATTGGTCTGTGAGCTGGAACTATTAAGTCCTCCTTCCTTTGTGATTCGTTTGGTATAACTGATATAAAAGGTGAAAGAGCTTTTTCGAAAGTAAAACGAATTAAAACCGAAGTGAGCCAACCATGATGGAAGAGATACTACAATATCCGTCATGTCAGCTGAAACGGACATTGTTCAGTGACATAACTATATTTTTATCGGTGGGGGAGGGGGCCTCAATTTCCCAAACTGCACCTACACCAACGCAATGTAAATTCGGCACTGACCTCTCCCCTCCCCCCCCTCCTGCCAAAGCCCACTCCACATTCCAATAACATTTTAAAAATAACTTGGCTCCTTTTTAGTCTTCTGTACAGCCGTACCGGCTGAGAAGACTATTGCAACGACTCTGTTCGTCCGTCCATCCGTCACTTTTTTCAACTACGCAACGGTACCAGATATTGACGACCATTGTTTACAACGTTAGATTCAGTGTGATTAGTTAGTTAAATAACATGGCAAATTAAAACATCGTTACTTCCTCATAGCTAATAGACTTCTTCGACGTAACTAAATTAAATAATAACATTTGATCATCGAATTAAAATCCTAAATTAAAATACTCAATAAAAACAAATGGATTTTAGATTCGTTTAAATAGTCTCGTCGCATTGTTGCATGAATGAATAGGCTTACCGTCGAACCAAATTCTCCATTAGGCCTATCTTCTACTAACGAAATTAAAACTGCATTTTTAAAATTAGGCCTAAAAATGAAAATTAGGCCTAAAATCATGTTACCATGGCAACGTCAAGTTGCTACGAGTCACTGTTGGCTTCATCAACAGCGTCTCTCTCGTCACTTCCCTACTACCACTGACCTATATAGGCTACGTTGCGTGTTACGTTGCTACACTGTAACCGTGTTGCACAAATGAATAGGCTTAAGCCCTCTTTAGACAGAAGAAAATTTCGTGCGAAGGGATGCGAAACTATGTGCCAACAAGGTCAAAATTGCTCCAATCGTATGGCTGGTGTTGCATTTAACGACCAATATTGAAGTCTTTTTTTTCACCATACTGCGTTGCCGTGCAGCCGCGAACAGCTAGTCTGGTTAGGGCTTTACTACACAATCCAAATCTCCGTTAGCTGCTACTTACGAAATTAAAACTGCTTGTTAAAATTGGGCCTAAAAGCTCACAATTACGCCTAAAATGTAAAACAGGCCTAAATGCTAACACATTTTTAACCGGCAATTGTGATGGTTACTGCTTTTAGATTAGTATAATGCAGGTAGCTGTTGGTAGTACATGATAGAGGTGTGCGCCTCAACATTGGAAGTGGAGGAACTGTATAGAAGACCGGTGCGACTAGGTAGTCGCTGTAGCCGCTTGTTTGTTTTCTGGTCTTCGCTACAATAAAATCCTTTGATTAAAACATTGCTTACCCAATTACGTCTCCTCCCATCATCATGCAAACGTTTATGACAGCGATGCCGCAACTACCCCACCCTAATATGTCCACGGCTCTCTCTTCTCCCCC
>JAHWFP010081941.1:10103-25241 GCA_023313725.1 Lithobius niger
AAAAAAGTTGCCGGGTGGAAATGAAGTTACCTGAAGAGCGTCTTTCGCGATTTGGTCACTGTGGCAACGGGAGCCAACCATCATTGATCGAGGATACTACTATTCGGTCTCACGTCTCAATCGATGAGAAAAGGCCAAAGTGATAGGGAAGACGCAACAAGTCTATCCTTTTCGAGGTACTTCGGTTCCAGGTCGTGACGTAACAAAAACGGATATTGACCAATTGGGAAGCAGACCAATCACGACGCACAGCGCGTTTTGGCACAGTTTCGCTATTTCTCAATCGATGGGAAAGGGGTTAAACCGAGAAGAAGGGAAATTCACGTTAAATTTTGTTAAATTTTGGTCAAAATCGAAATCTGCACCAATTGACTGTCAAAGCAAGTGTTTTAAACTAAAACTGGTGGAAACCGTGGTGAACACCATCAACATCGTGACAGTCACCAAACAAGTCGACACCAATGACATTCAGGGGGGATAATCCCCCCCCCCCCAAAAAAAAGGATACAATGAGTAAGTTTGGTGTTACCAATACGCAAATGTGCCAATACCACCTCTTGCCAGCGGCTACTGCGGCAAGCTGAGTGCCATTCCTGGACAGTGCCTTTAATAGCCCGCAACTTATTACCGTCTTGTTTGTACCACAAGGATTGCCAAGCAGCGAGCAATTTCAGACGTAGAGCAAGTGAGTTTTTCGAAACAACCATAAGTGATTGTAACAACACGTCAATGAAGGGGGAAAATACAGTAAATGAAACGAGACTGTTGATTAAAAGAATTTTAATTATTAAATACCGTTTACATCATCACTCAAGATCACCGTTTAAATTTTAAGACTTTACATAGGTCTACCTAAAACAGGTGCCATGAAAGTATTTAAAATTTATTACATTGCCTGTTTTTTTAAACTGTGTTTAATGAAAGCGATCATGTTTAACTTTTGTCATAAAAATAACCACAAATGTTTTGAAATAAAAGCCTTGTTGTCGTTTTATTTTGTACGCTTTCGTCAGCCTGAATATTAAGCACATTTCATGTCCGCAACATTATAAAAAAGCTAATGTTTTGAAAGGTTCCTTCTCAGCAGATGGTATTTGTGAAACGCTTTTATAATTTTTTTTCGGCTGAAACATATAAAAACGTTTTTTGGTGTTTAGAAAATCTGTTTATTATCAACACTGTTTTGCAGTTTAATGGCCGGATATTCATTAGCAGCCGTTGTCTAATAATGGCTGGTTAATATTTCTAGTTTCCAATTATAAGCTGGTATAATTACTGGCAAGTGATTCGTCTTTCGCATTGAAGTGATTAATACATGTATTCATGGAAATGTAGGACAAATTGCGTGTAAGTACGATTAACACTGTTACCTATCTGCATACCAGACACTAACTTTGCTAAGATCTTCGATATAATATGACAATTTTTAATTTACTGTTGGCGTACACGTTCGCGATTTAGACTATCGAAACTAACGTAGTGACTGGAGCTACAATAATCACCAATCTCTAAAAATGGCCTGGTACAAATAGTTTGACATTTAAGGAACTATTTAAAAGAACATAATTTCGTCGGTGCATCCGGGGACTGCAGCAAGAGCCAGTATACCGATGGGGGCATGTACATTTGTATGTTTATTCTCTTCGGTTATTAATGCTGCATTACAGTAAGCGAAAAGTATCATTGGAAATTAATTCATCCAGTATCATTACGACCTACAGCAAATGTAGACGTTGTTCCAACTTAAATAACCGCTAAATCACACCGTGACTGATTAATGAAAGAGACAGTCAGCATTTAAGACTGGCCTTGTGAAAATACTAGATATACTAATTTGAAAAAGAAAAGAAAAAGGAGATATCAGGGTCCGAAATTCCAATGGCGATTAGATTCATGTACATGCGAACGGACGAAATGCGCATGCGTGACTACTTAGACAACCGGAGAAATTTTGTAGGCTTGGTTTGTTATTTTACCATCACATTTTATAATTTTTTTAGCTAAACTCCTTACAATGTTTATTAGGGGATCTATTACCACAATTCCTTTCCTTTTTTTTTTTTACAGCATTTGATTTCAGGAAATATGCGATCGCAAGGAAGGGAAGGGAGGGAGGCAATGAGAAGTGACTATCAGCCCTGCAGCCTGTCAGGGATGGACCACATTCACTGGTATTTCTATGGTTCCTTGTGGCACCGCACACAGACAATGTTAAGTGATCGCTTCCGCTGCTGTCATCAGAGACTTTCATTACTAAGCCATAGGCTAACTCCCTCGAACACAGTACCTGGTCTAACACAGAGTCTGGAATTACTGACCCATGCCCGTGTACAGATGTTGGAGTTCCTTCAAAACCAAAAGGCCGTGATCCATCAGTGATGCTGCCACAATGCTGCCCTACCTTTCTGCAGCCTCCACAAGGTCCCAAATGGCATGGTGGGTGTCCACATAGCCGCATATAATTGCAGGGCGTGGGTTTCCCCACAGCCACACTTCCCACTGAAAGGATGAAAACACAGCAAATGGATATGCTACCACTACTGTAATGCATGAAACACTATAAATGCCGACTGTCAGGGCATCTATAACCAGAACTGTATGCAGCTTTACCTGACGTTGGGGTACAGAGCAATGTACAGCCTGTGCAGGACACCACCGCCACAGTGCTGTCTATCGACGCAAGACATCTATCTCCCAGGCCAGCAGTGACCATACAGTCCCTCGTCGCAGCTTGGTTCCTGCCAGGCTGAGGACATCCAAATGAAGAAACAATGAGTCCACTTCACAGATGGCTCTGGCATTCCAAAAGCTTACTGTACTCATGAAAAATTTTCTCACTTAAAAAGAAAATCACACCAGTAGAAGACGACCCAAAACCCAACCAACTTCTTTACTTTCACTAAAACACATAAGTGAGTGAGACTACAGCCTCCTGCATCAGACAAAAATGTATCATGCAGCCTTTTGCGTGCTGACTAAAAAATGTTGTGTCGCACATCGACCATTGAAGGCGATTTAGGCCCGATTCAGTTAAAAAAAAAAAGTCGTAACCTTTACCACGAATCTTGTGATACGTTCTCAGGGACCTCGAACAGGTGAGCAAGCATGGGACAGTGGTCAGAGTGGTCGGGTACCAACCAACTGGCATGGTCGAGGAATGGCACTCGGCTTGTCGCCGCAGTCGCCGTGAAGCGGTGGTGTTGGCCCGTTTACGCATTGGTCACACCTGACTAACCCACTGTTTCCTTTTGAGGGGAGTTGTCCCTCCTGAATGTCATTGGTGTCGACGGCCAGTTACGGTCCGACACTTGCTTGTCGAGTGTCACCATCTTGATGGTGTTTGTCACCGTTTCCATCTTCCGCGAGACATTGCGCATCAATTAGGCGATAAGTCTGTCCTCCTGTCCAGAATTTTTCAAATTTTGCAGGAGGTACAGATCTACGATAAGATCTAGATTCGGGGTTTGTTTAATATCTCTGTAATGTGTGGGGCAGTAGCATTTCGGACCACTGCACTGTGACTGAGATTGGCGCTAATGACTTAGTTGTCAACGCACTATTAAGCTTTATTCCCCCTCCCTCCCCTCTTGTTCTTGTTAGGACGGATGCTATCACCTACAGATCAAACCAGTCAAGCAATTTGACAAAGACGTGTCTTAAGATAGGAAAAAACATGAATTGATAGCATAGACCATGGAATAATATGGGAAAAAGTTATTTTGTAGATTAGATGATAGCCACACATTAATCTGAAATAAGAAAGAAAAAATGCAGACCTACTGAAAGACAGCCTTGTATTAAATATGTAACTGGTTTATTTTGTTAATTAGTTTTCCTGGGTATTAAGACAGTGTATTTCCTGGATTTTTAGCGACTAAAGCAGTGTAGTCGCTAAATTAAGACTCCCAAATATTTCCAAATTTGAGACGGCCATATCTGTTGCCCTAGAATGGGTTTTGAAAGTATTAGAGGTTCACACTGTTTGCAGTGGAGTGTTCGTTTAGGAGTCGAAGGGGAGTAACGAGTCAGGTATACGTTCGGTAAAGTCTTAGTTAATACAGATTATATTACCAAACTCAAACTATCAAATTCACAATTAAGAATTTCATGATAAAATAAAACTTCAATCAAATTCACGGTAGGTTTGATTATAGTCAAAGGGGTGGCGGGAGCTTGATAAGGTCTCGGGGGATTGACTCGGATTTTCGCTCGAGTTGGTATTTAAATAGTAGGCTAATTACGCCATAATACAAAGTTAAGGATATGGAAACAACTACCAAGTGCAATAAAGTTTCAGTAATGCTTACCCTTGGGAGCCAATCGCTTGGGACGCTCAATCGCAACCGTTCATCCTACGGCATTGAATCGATCGTGCACAGCGTAGGACGTAACAAAAAAATCTCTCGTGGACGCAGAACACGCGAAGTTAATCATGCACAGGAGACCACTGCTTCCATGCAAATAATATTTGGTCGCGTACAAAATTATAACAACAGTTGACAAAACCAACTTCGACGTTGTTAATGAGAAAATGAAATGGCCTGTCTTTCTCGCAAAAGTTTTCATTTAGAAGCCCGAGCATCATTACTGTTATTAATTTCGAGTCCCTTGTAACTGTAAATAACAGTTTGATGGAATTCATTACAAAGACATTACATCAACCCATGAGTCATATATATTTTAAAACAGGAGTCTAAAATTTGTCTAAATGAATAGGATATCTTTACAAAAAATATCTTAAAGACAATAAACATTTATTCCGTAGCAGCATAAATGTAGCAGTAGATTGTTTACAAAATCAGTTCTTTTTCACAGTACATGTTGCAAATTTACTCAGCTTAGTGAAAGAGATGATCCATGGTTGTCAAGTTTGCTTTAAAAGCATCTACAGACCAAAACGTCAATGGGAGAATTTGCCAGCGAGTTCCATAGTTTCTACCGGAAGCACTTTCTTTCATTGGTATAATATACACGTGTGGCATTATGGTTTAACGAGAAGATTGTATTTGGAACATTAACTTCGCGTTGCTTCGTAATTTTAAACATAAAAATCAAAGTCCGTAGGTTTTACTTTGCCGCCATACAAACACCCGGGACAAACCCCGGGAGTGTTACGTGATTTAGTTTAACTTCATATGGCAGATGGTATGACAAGCAAGCCTTATCTTTTTTTGTCACACGTCGAACATTTCAATGGAGTTGAAAATCTCTCTTATGCAGGGAATTCAAACCTGCACAAATGTATTATGAGAGAAGGGTATAATTTTAGGTATACTTCAGGTACGATATTTCCACATGTACTTCAAAAATCAGGTTGTTGTCGATACCCACCCCACGATTGATAAGCTGTATACGTGACACCAATTGACTGCTGCCAATAACATCCTGGGCTCCAGGATTATTTCGTCTCATTTACTTACCATTGGATAGGCATTGGCCAAATTTTATTCCGATTCACTGAGTCATGAAGACTTGTCTGAAGCTTGTTTTTACTCTCATTGGTTAGGCTGGATGCCTTTAGTTTTGGTGTCATCAGCAAATTTAACTTGTACTTGTACAAATTTCACATGTCCAGCCAAAACATGTACCAGCCAAAACCGTCACTAGGAATAATACACAGAATTGCAGCAAAGACTGAACCTTTTGTAAATCGCTTTTTATCATAATAACTGGGATTTTTTTTTTAAAACCATAGCTTGTTTTTTACCTACAATCAAATTTCTAAACCAGTTTAGTAAATCATGTCCCCTGCCAGTTTGTAGGCAGTAATACAATATCGGATAGCTTACTTTATCCAGATGATCTATAGCACATCTATCCTCGATTCTCCCAGAAGATGCCATCATTAGAAGTGATAAGGTTGGTTTCTTTCTGAAGGTCTTTCACGCCTCAAACTTAGGGGGTCTTCACTTGTAACATGCCCATTGCCCAATACATACACAGGAATTCACTGAAGAAGCAGATACAACGTGCCAAGGGAGGAAATTCCAGGATTCGACAACTTGTTGCATGAAGAAGCGGTGATAGATGTTTCCACCAGAGGTTTCACCCCGGAAGTGTGGTCATGGTCTCTGGTATTTGTGAATACATAACAGAAAAAGGCAGAAATGTTAAAATCAAAGGATTGTTCAGAACTTGGTAGGATAGTGTGTTGGCAGGATGAGGTGCATGAATCGTTGGTGACGTGACGTCAAGTTGGATGTGTGCGAGCTGTATCGTGGTTGGGAAACCTGAAAACACTACTCAAGGACGGGTCTGATAAAAGTCTCAAGGTGAAGCGGAAAAAAGTGAGGTCGATTGAAGAGAACATTTTAAGGGTGAAATGGGATTGATGCCAGTTTATCAAGGTTAGCAACAAGATTCTGGAATCTATTCAGCGATCTACAGGCAGCATCCAAAACCCCAAACAATGAAACTGTATATCTCAAACAGTAAGCGTGGATACATCAGTTTAATCCTTACTAAAACTTTAAAGAGAGTTTCCTTCCTTGTGACGGACCCTAAATCTAATATCCTCTTGAACTGTTTGTTCATGGACTTGTTGCTTAAATTCTTTTGCGATTCATCAACAGATACGAACGCCGTATCCCGTTGAGATAAATGGAATAGGGGTTTGTAATAAGGTTTGAAAAGTCACCATCTGTCCGCATCCTAGGATTTGCAAAGACTGTAGTAGTAGCTACCCATCCACGAATCAACATTGTGTATCTTGGACCACAAAGATAGCGCCTCGGAAAGAGGATCCGGCCATCCTTTATACAAGAAAGGTGAGAGAATTGAAGCGGTGTATCCTCCCAAAACATTGTGACAGCAGACAAAGCGTGATAAGACAGAGTAACCTAGTGTATTTGAATCCTCTACACAAAGTCCAGGGTGAAATAGCCACGATAAATACTAAGAAGGGATAAGAATCCTTCCCAGCTACACTTTGGCCCAACGATAGAATGGTACTCAATTTATTGCTTAGTGTAGGTAGGCCTATGTTTGATTCACTGAAGGGTTTGGATATCTTCCTAAGTCCTCTACTAAAGCTTACTCCTTTATAGTAATAATTTAGGCCTTACAAAAATAATGCTTCGGAGGCCCATATTGCCTACATCTTTATTGGGTAGCCCACCCATGCAGCAGTGAAATTCAAAGTTTGGTTGGAGTTCCAATCTGAAACTTCTTCTCTCCTCCACCTTTGATAATGCTCGATGTAGGTACCTGGGGAGTCGTTGCATATACGACTGTACAATAGAGCCGATGCTGTTTATGCTGTTGTTAATAATTAGTGGAATGCTCTTCCATTTTTGGTTGTACAATCCACTTCTACAAACTGTTTTTAATCATGTTATGATTTGTTTTGCTGCTCTTTTTAGGGTTATGGGGTTTGATTGGGTTGGTGTTCTTGTCTGTTTGGAAGAGTACCGTTTTGTTTCTGTTCTACTCTCTGGAAGGCGCCGTGTTCTGACAGTACACATCTCTGAGTACCAACACAGCCAACACACCGAGTTGTCTACCTGCAGTAAGCAGTTTGTGTAGTGGCAGTACAAATGCTTTGAACAGAAGAACGTGTTCTATTGTTACACGAACTGTGTACTGCTAGTACACAATGCGTGTATTGACTGTGCTGGTACAGATGGAAACGCAGCGTACTGTCAGTGTCTTCAGAGAGTATTATATCAGCATAAATATTTACATCACTTAGAACATGTACACCAAATTATATTGTTTGCTAGTTCCCCTCCACGCAGCCACAACGAAAATGCCCAGCATAAATTCGTTTTGTTAAGTATTATATAGGGTGTCAGAAAAGTCATGGTCATAACTTACATGATATGTAGTACTCATCCAGACGAACAAAAAAGTCCATATAAACATAGGTCCGGAATCGACCGGTTTCCAAGATCTAGTGACCTTTGGCCGACAAAAACACACGCATTTTCAGCCAACATTCAGGGGCAGCGAGCTAAATTCAGAAACATAAAAAACAATGTCTCTTAAGGACAAGTGAAAAATCCCCACTTCATGAGCTGTGCCCAGACATTCCCCATGTGTTGAGCACAAGTACATCTCACAATTACAGTGTCTGGTTATGTGTTTGTTTGTATTGCCAGAGCACAATGATTGTTAACCATACCAATCAAGAAATGGCCGACATGCATTTCATGTATGGCCGGGCCAATGGAAACGCAGCGGAAGCTGCACGGTTGTACGCTGAGACCTATCCAAACAGAAGGCATCCAGACCATCGTATGTTTGCAAGGATCCACTCACATCTGTGTGAGCGTGGCTCATTCGAGGTAGCTCCATGAGAGGGAAGACCAAGAACGGTCCGAACTCCTGAACTGGAAGAGCAAGTGCTACAGAGAGTTGACGAGGACCCGGGAATGAGCACACGGCGGATTGCCGCAGCAGAAAATGTAAACCATGATGTTGTCTGGAGAATCCTCCATGAACAATTGCTGCATCCTTACCACCTGCAGAGATTGCAAGCCCTAGACGAAAACGACTATCCGGCACGGGCTGAATTCTGCCAGTGGCTACACCAGCATTGCACTGCTAACCATCGCTTCCTGCATAATGTGTTATTTACTGATGAAGATGTATTTACCCGTGATGGAATTGTCAACTTCCATAACACCCATGTTTGGGCTGATGGAAATCCCCACGCGATCCTGCAATCACGGCATCAGCGTCGGTTCTCCATCAATGTGTCGGCTGGTATCGTAGGGGATGTTCTCATAGGGCCGCATGTTTTACCCAACAGGCTTGCTGGGAATTCATGCCTCACCTTCCTGCGAGATGACCTACCTGGCCTACTCGAAAATGTCCCACTCATGACACGTCAGATAATGTGGCTCATGCACGATGGGGCACCAGCCCACTTCCAGCTTGCTGTCAGGCAACACCTTAATGAACTGTTTGGAGAGAGATGGATTGGCCGAGGCGGACCACGTCCATGGCCTCCCCAATCACCAGACCTGAACCCATTGGACTTTTACATCTGGGGCTATGTGAAGGGACTCGTGTATTCAAGAAACATTGAAACCGGGGCACAACTGCGGCAACAAGTTGAAGCTGCATTTCAGCAAGTGAGGCAAAACCCAGGATTATGCAAGAGAATCTGTGTATCCCTTAGCAGAAGAGCGGAGGCATGCATCCAGGCAAATGGCGGCCACTTTGAACATCTGTTGTGATGTCGTGGAGAATCGCCCTGCATCTTTTCAGGATTAACCAATACCTCCTTACGTTCCCATAATTTTATTTCCAGCGAGTTTTCGTTTTGTAGGTTTCTCAGGAAAAGAAACTAGTGACTCATTACGAATGGATCATGGCTGGATATGTCCTCACACCACTGACTTCACACGCAGGGGCCAGTCACTTGATCCGAGAGCAGGCGGCGGGAGCCGCAGCGAGCAAGCGAGTTGGTGGTGGTGGTCTCTCGCTCCGCTCGTGCCTCACGCTTCTCGGGTCAAGTTATTGGCCTCTGTGACTTCACACAACTAAATTCGTCTCTTGCGGGGCACGTACTCAGCATTTCGCATTGCTTAGACATTACTTATTTTTTAGCCTTCAGCGGATGTCAGCATGGTGTGGCACGCTGAATGTAGTAGAGTGCATCCCAAAAGAGCGCAGTGTCTTGTTGTGTGAACTGGCTTTCTTACAAAATACTAAGAAGACGCTTCTACCGCTTTGAGGTAAAGGGGTAGACACCACCGCTTATTTCCAGGCTGGGGATTATTTCACTTGTCTTTAAGAGACATTGTTTTTTATGTCTCTGGATTTAGCTCGCTGCCCCCGAATGTTGGCTGAAAATGCGTGTGTTTTTGTGGGACAAACGTCATTGGATCTTGAAAACCGGTCGATTCCGGACCTATGTTTATATGGACTTTTTTGTTCGTCTATATGAGTACTACATACCATGTAAGTTATGACCATGACTTTTCTGACACCCTTATACATAAAAAAATCTATATGTTTACTATACAAGTCTCAGAATATCCACCGAAAGTATGTGCAATAAAAACAACACAGTACTTGTCTTGTTTCTTTCTTCTCGACGTAAAGCTAAAACTGCAAGTAATTCATCTGCTTCCCTCTCAATATAGCAGAGTACCAAATTCCCTTATTATTTTGAAATAACATGCAAAGGATCTCCGCTGCCACTTGACCTACCATCTTCTCCCGTATCGATGGTACACCACTTTTCCCAAAATCCACCGACCAACAAAACGACACCCACTACAAAACGAACATGGAAACTATATTAAAAAAAAAAAGCATTATTCTTATATCACAGGAAATTTACTTTCCTCTTATTGGGTACGAAAATGTATATTATCCCCTTCCCCTTCGTATCCCCTTCGTATATTTTCGTTACCAATGTTTATAACACCAACCGCCGCAGCGTCAAATTTGAAATCTCTATGCATTAAACGCACAAGTAAGACAACAGACAAAAATCTAAACATTTCGGGTACCACATCATTCCCCAACAACGACTTTACCCTGATCCAACACCTTCGCATTCATGATTGTATGCTTTTGCTCTGCCTATGTACTTTGCATATGTATGTGTACTTTACATAAAGTACTGTACATACTGCACTTTGCATATGTACTTTGTAAGGCCTTGTTGCCTTGTCGACCCAACGTAACCCTTATGGTAGTAACTCTAATTTTTTTTTAGGATTTTTAGATCTGCAATCCAATTCATTTTGCTGACTGTTGTATAACTTATTCTTCTGTATATTCTACTACATAATTATCTGCTTACAGGAATGAACCACAAAATTGGTATGTTCGAGGCCATTATTCGTTCCTACGAATTTCTCCACTAATCATAGAGAAAGAATTAAAAGATGATCCATGAAACGACGTCACTGTCATAATGACTGAGAAATGTGATGACCAGGATGGGAAACTGCCCAAACCAATATTTAATAAACCTGTTTAAACCAATTATAGTGAGAGTAGATTAGTTTTCCCTTGCAAATACAGCGATCGATATGGCTACTAATTGTCTAACACGTGTGAATAATTACCCCTCCTAAGAATACAATCCAAACATCCAAATGATTTCTTGGCCGCGGTTCCATGACGCATATGCACCCATAAAACCAGTGGTCGCTTGCATTTCTAGGTTTTCATCATTCACTGCGATAAATGGCATGACGGCGCACACCTCTCAATTAAAGACGAGCCCGCTACGATTCTTCTTTTGGTTTCATTTTAAACTGTAAGTTTAATTAGAACACTAGTGAACTGAATCAACATTAAACATATTCAGCACCGTTTGGCAGTGTTATGATACGGGAGGCCTCCAAACCGTTTAGTCTCAGCGTTTTGCACATTTCATTTTTCCTACTGCGACGTTGCCACGTCGCACGACTGATAAGGATGGAATAACTAGATAGCACAGTCATTGCCCAAAAGTAGTTCTATGAATTTACACCCCCCCCTCCCCTCCCCTCACAACAACAAAAATGTCATACAGTAGAAGTTGATTTAAATATTTCTCCTCCCCTCCAAAAAAGTACTAAGCATTAAAGTCATGAACGATTGTCCAAACAAAAAGCCCAAGTCTACGCTAACCGACATGACTATACAAGCTTGTTATCCAGTTCGTACATTATGAGATCAGAGGAGCCACGTGCCTACGTCAGTGATCTGTGCAATAATTTGCCAGTCATTGGTCACGTCATTGGTGGTGACGTCAGCTGCTGACGAAGCTACATAGTTTCCAGCCATTAGTTGTGCATGGATGACTTCAGTCGGCCGAAGAAAAAAAAACGAACGCCATTCGTTTGCAACAAACAAAAATCTTTGATTATTTCTAGTGTACGATTTCCCCAGCGGAATCGATCCATTTTTGAACTTAGACCTAGAAATGTGCCACAGAATCTGTGTGCAAAACTTGACAGACATTCGATAATTCGTTAAAACGATATAGCGCGAACACACATCCAGACAGACAGACAGACAGGCAGGCAGACAAACCGTTCGCATAAGAGTCTAATCGACTGTAATAAACCTGTTTAAACCAATTATAGTGAGAGTCGATTTGTTTTCCCTTGAGAATACAGCGATCGATATGGCTACTAATTGTCTCAGACGTGTGAATAATTACCCCTCCTAAGAATACGATCCAAACACCCAAATGATTTCTTGGTCGCGGTTCCACGACGCGTATGCATCCATAAAACCAGTGGACGCTTGCATTTCTAGCTTTTTTGCCTCAATCCCCTCCCATACATGTTTTGATCAACTGCATCGGATGCCATGGCGGCGCGCACCTCTCAATTAAAGACGAGCCCACTACGATTCTTCAATCGGTTTCATTTTAAACTGTAAGTTTAATTAGAACACTAGTGAACTGTATCAACATTAAAAATATTCAGCACCGTTTCGTAGTTTTACGAACGGGAAGCCTCCAAACCGTCTAGTCTTGGCGTTATGAACATTTCATTTATCCGACTGCGACGTTACCACGTCGCACGACTAATAAGGATGAAATATCTAGAAAGCACAGTCATTGCCCAAAAGTAGTTTTATGAATTTGCGCCGTCCTCCTCCCCTCCCCTGACAACAACAAAAAATTTCATACAGTAGAAGTTATTTTAAATATTTCTCCTTCCCCCTCCAAAAAAAAATACCAAGTATTAAAGTCATGAACGATTGTCCAAACAAGTAGCCTAAGTCTACGCTAATTTCGCATGCCGACATGACTATACAAGCTTGTTATCCAGTTCGTACGAATGAGATCAGTCAGTGGAGCCGGATGCCTATGTCAGTGATCTGTGCAATAATTTGTCAGTCATTGGTCGGTTGGTGGTGACGTCAGCCGCTGACGAAGGCTACATAGTTCCCAGTCATTGGTCGTGGATGGATGACGTCAGTCGGCTGAAGAAAAAATAACGAACCTCGCACGTTTGCTGCGAACAAAAATCTTTGATTATTTCTAGTGTACGATTTCCCCGGCGAAATCGATCCATTTTCGAACTTAGACTTAGAAATGTGCCATAGAATCTGTGCGCAAAATTGGACAGATATCCGATAATTCGTTAAAACGCTATAGCGCGAACACAGAGACAGACAAACACCTAGACAGACAGACAGACAGACAGACAGACAGACAGACAAACCGTTCGCATAAGAGTCTAATCGACTCTAATAATTAAACATTACTGCTGGCTCTACACCTTCAAATGGCAGTCCAAGGGTTTGCAAAATAAAATCTTGTATTTTTTTCATTTCTTATCATGAACTGTCTGTTGATGATGTCATTTATTGATTTAAAAATGTTTAAACAATGGCTGAAAATAAGGTGTATGAATAATGCAGTAGTTTTGCGTATCAGGCTCCGTCGCGGACTGCCAAGGAAGAAAGCCAGTAAAATCCCTCCTGGCCTCTGTAACAAGTGGTCTTCAGAAATTTATTGACCTATATATTATTGCTTTTTAGCAGGAGTAGCATAAAGAGGCGTCTTCTAAGAAATCCCCTGCCCTGTTCCATTACTCGTCGTCATTCGGGACCCTAATGCGGCCAGTGGTCGAAAAAGTGAGTATTAATTTTATGGAAAGCGGTTAGTTAAAAATTACGCTCTTCAGGGTTTTACCTAATAAATATGTATGAAAAACAGGGTTCGTACATAAGAGACGAAACCATTTTCAAGGCTTTTTCAAGGCAAACTTACACCCAATTTCAAGGTTCTTTGCACAAGTGACTTTTAAAATTACCGTTTAAATTCCAGTATTTTGTCAGATGTCAACGTTGGCACCAGTGTGCTCTTAGTTTGCAGTAGAAAGCTAAACAGTCGTAAACAGGAGTAGGTACAACTTAATACTCTTACGTCCTCGCTACTGCATTTATAAGCTCCTGCTTTACAAACATTTATGGAGAGGACTAACATGAAGTCCTCTCTCCCCCAACGGACAAGGAGGAAGGAGGATACAGAAACTAACAGCCAGCGGAACTGTATTTGCTCAGCCGCCCTTTCTGGCAAAAATTGCTTGCACTGCACTGCACTTCTGTTTCTGTCTCCAGTCCAATCCGAGGGCAGCGTCGTTCACAGAAGAAATAGATTCGAATGACAATTTATTTCTACTCATTTTATCCAATTTTATTCCCAAGTTTATATTACTTTTATGGCGTTATCCTCATTCGAAAGAAAGTACACTTGACAAAATGCAAGGCCGTTTCAAGGCTCGACGACAACAATTTCAATTTTCAAGGTTTTTCAAGACCTGAATTTTCGGTTTTCAAATTTAAGGCTTTCCAAGGAATTCAATGCCGTGTATGAACCCTGGAAAATTCAGTCGTTCACTCGTTCTGCGATTGGTCCAGTCAAACCGGAAGTTGCAAGCATTGAAACGAGCTTTTAATCTCGGTTCCACAAACCAAGGTGGACTGGACAGAAAGTCCGGGTGTCGCCTTCCGGTTCCAAATCACTTCACGTACGGGCCTGTAGTCAACCCCTACTAGCGTTGCCTTGGTGAAATGCGAGACTAGGGATGTTGAATGACGTGGTTTGGAGCCGTGAAGCGCGACCCGCACTTTCTCCTAGCTGATCTTGTGACAAGCGGTGGAATGTGTAGGTAGAGTTACAATTTGCTACTCCCACGTCCACGCTACTGCATTTATAAGCTCCTGCTTTAACGCCAAACACAAATACACACGGGTTAAGCGGGCATTTCGCGCCAAGCCTGCTAACCCACGCATTCACGCATGCGGGATGCCGGCTTAAGCGTCAACATTTATTTATCGGAAGTTGTGTAAAAGCAATCGCGTTGGCGGATTTTTCCGAGAAAGGACACAAAAAGGAATATTTTTTCCCCATTGTGTCAACGATCGTATCTCTAGATCGCTATCCCACGGCGAACCGAGTGGAATTTTTATGAATGAATTGTAGTTGCTGTGAATGAAAGCAATAGTGAAAACAGCTTGCGCCGCCAGTCTTTGCCTTGCCTCGTTACCACGCATGTGTGACGTCATGGTGACACTCTTGCGCACTTTCCTTAGCAACGCCTCGGACTGCGCAGCAGCTAATAAGAACGTGACCTGCCTACTCGCTGGCGGCGGCGGCCTGCGATCTTGAAGACAGGCCCCTAGAAGAAAAAAAAAACCGGTCTATCTGTTTCTCCATCTCTATCT
>JAHWFP010081942.1:320-11006 GCA_023313725.1 Lithobius niger
AAAATTTATAGAAATGAAATTCTTCTATAAAAAAGCTACACATGAAGATAAGACGGTGTAACATTATGTACGTTCAGTCCTATGAAAGTTGTGATATCCACCCAGAACCAAAACAGGTAGAAAAACCCGCCAAGTTTCCAAAAACGATCGGCCTTTGAAGGTAGTGATATCATTCACCCAGGAAAAGGCCGCCAAGGTCAATCTTATTAGCCAAGTTAATCGCACCGAATAATACTTTGGACGTTAAATGAAAACTTGAAGATTGCTACAGCAGCTGGCTAGCTAGCTAATAAGATTTTTCCCATGTTAAATCCCATAGACTTTTTTCTCACGGCTAGCGCAAAATTGAGAAGGCCTACGTAGCTGAATTTTGGGAGCATGGTCCTTTTGTTGGTTTGAGAATTGTAGCGGTCAGGACAAATGCGTGGGAGGGTTTTGAAATTAAAATTTTGTTTCTTTTCCAAGTTGCAACCAACGATTTCAAGCAACAATGTCTTGAACAATCAACACTGGTCTTTAGATTTATTGTAAAACCCTTACGAACTAAAAACTGAACTGTAAAATGATGGTCAAAATAAAGAAACATTAACGCTGCCGTGGATTGTGTCAGAATAAAAGGATACACGTTAGATGATGGTTACGCAATAATACGAGCATCGATGAGCTTATGGGTTTTTTGTTAATAATCCTTTGAATAAAATGCTTCGCGTTCTGCTGTTTTAGTAACAGCGACCTTCGGGGGGTTTCTGTGTAAATGTCAATGAAATCTTGAAAAGTTAATGGGAAGGTGCAAGGATAAACAAAACAACTGAAGGGGATGCGCTGATTGAGTGAGCGAAGAGAACCAGTGTGTCCCAAAATGGGATTGAAACAACTTAAGCAAGTGAACAGTGGTCATACAATAAATCAAGCCGTGGCAATTTTTAATTTTGCAATTTTAATCTAACGGCTAATTGGCAATGGTAAATTTGAAAATTAGAAATGTGAAAATTTATAGAAATTAAATTCCTCTAGAAAAAAGCTACAGATGAAGATAACACGGTGTACCCTTGTGTACGTTCACAGTCCTATGAAAGTTGTGATATCCACCCAAAACCAAAACTGGTAGAAAAACCCGCCAAGTTTCCAAAAACGATCGGCCTTTGAAGGTAGTGATATCATTCAACCAAGGAAAAGCCGCCAAGGTCAATCTTATTAGCCAAGTTAATCGCACCCAATAATACTTTGAACGTTAAATGAAAACTTGAAGATTGCTACTCGTTGTAGCAATCTTCAAGTTTTCATTTAACTTTCGAACTATTAGTCGGTGCGATTAACTTGGGATTAACCTTGACGGCCTTGCCCTCGTTGAATGATATCACTACTTTTAAAGGCCGACCCTTTTAGGAAACTTGGCGGCTTCTCTTATACCAGTTTTGGTTTTGGGTGGTTATTAACTACAAGAGTGTCTTGACAGCATACGGTTTGGTTCGCAAGCATGATCATTTCGATATTCGAATTCATGATCGTTGGCAAGCATGACGGTTTCGAAGAATTCATGGATTCCAAGGAATTTTGAATAATTTTAAGCTAGTTTTAATATAGTCAGAATGATATTCTTGGCTCTCAATGAGAGGTACTATGTATATTCATTAAAAACGTTATTCATCGTAATTTGAGAGTAGGAACTTAAAAATTAGGCACTTAATTTAGGCCTTTCTTTTGGGTTTAATGCTCTTATTTGTGTCACGGGACGTTTATTAAAATTCTGTTAATCTTTTATTAAAATTCAAGAGTTTTACTGGCTAGTTGACGATAAAGGTAATGTAAGCATCGGATTTTCCATGAACGCCAAAGCGCCGAGTCCATTTTTTTTTGCTAGTGCTAGGCTATAAAAATCGATATTTTTTTTTTTGCCTTGGAGAGGGCAGGGGTGATACTGGGAACCCTTCCATGACTTGATAGCTAATTTATAATTAAGTGTGCGGAGCTCTTATGATTCATTATTTCCAAAGTATTAGTACATGTGAGTGCTTTTATGCACTCATTAGGCTTCGTTCAATTAAACAGCCTGCATCGTGCAGAATCTTGTAGGGACTGGTCATTATTTATCACAGGGAAGGGAGGAGGAGCAGAAAAAATTATGGGGGAGGTTCTTCATGGATTTTCAGGCTTTCTAGAGGGGGCAGGGGTCGTACATTTTTTTCGCCCCGTAAAGATAGGGTCACCAGAAATCCACTGACCAAACTAGAAACATCTCAGCTTCTGCCCCCTCCCCTTGATCGTAAGACTAGCAGTTACACAATGAAGGGAAAAGTTGGAGTTTACAAATTTTAGTGTCATTTCTTGCCTATAGATGGCGCTGTTATATCGCTCAGCTGCCGCCGTTAGCCGAATGGCAGCCGAAAATTTTTCGGCCTCCTAGCCGTCTAACCTAGTAGCCGAAAAAGATATGGATGAAGCCTCAAATTTTGAAGCCATGATGCCTAAAAACGAAACGGAACAATCAAGAAATCATTTGTGACTTGTCTCTAGTGAACTGCTCGATTGTCCTATCATAGTTTTAAAACCAGTTTCTTTTGCCACCAACTTACTACTATGATCATTAGCATTCTCATACTTATGGTTTCGATCTAGCTTTCAAATAATAATGGCAGGATTCGGTGGTGGAGTTTGAATTGTTGATTTAAATCGTGCTTTGATAGTGCGAGAATAAATAACTATGCGACAGAAAAGGCTGACACTTGTTGGATCGGGAGACGTTGGTCGCCTGACAACATAAAAGTCACTATTAAGGACACAGCTTACCGTTTTCTTGTTGAAAAAACGACGTGAATAACGTTGATATTTGCCTAATTACTTAATAGTGGTAACGCTTTTTTTGTATAACGAAAATAAATTCTTCCATGCGGTAACTAAAGCTGGTTCTTAACTCATTTTACAGGTATTGCTCTGTAGATGTGCCCTTTTCATACGGACCTTTCTAATTGGTCAAGTGGTTCAGGGGTTAGGGAGCTCCAAACGTCCAAATTGATTGTTTTACATTGTTTTAGACATTGTTATTATGCAACAATGCCAAACTGAACGTTAAATAAATCCGTGCGTTTGCAAGGTGATACTTCAGTACTAATAAGAAATCCTAATTAAAGATGATTGCTGTCCTCAAAATCTAACGAAAGCGAAAAAAATATGTACCCGAAAACTAGACTGGTGTTTCAATCTCATAATTGCTAAGAAAAAAAAATGGATTTTATCAATTTGGACCAAGCTTGGCGGGAATCCTTAACAAGTTTTGTGTTGGGATAGATTAGTAAACTTCGATGAAAACATTCTAGAAAAACATTTAAAGGGGACACACTTCCAAAAACAGGTAAATGATTACAACTTTTTTTTTCCCAATCAGGTACCAAAATTAAAAAAAAAACAGCTTTAAAGACAAGTATGATATGTACAAACAAGCGGCTGTAGAGAATAGCCTATCTATCTGCAGGCGGTCTTCATTTCCGCCCCTCCGACACTTTCGAAAATGTGTTGAGAACACATCTATCGCACACTGCAACATCTAAAAGCAGTAACCGTTACAATTGCCGGTTGAAAAACGTGGCTTTTAGACCTATTTGGGATTTTAGGTGTAATTGTGATTTTTTAACCGCATTTTTAATTCCGTTAAGTAGCAGCTAACGGAATGGACAGTATAGGGCTATTATTCATTTATGTAACAAGGTGTGCCTCCTGGCACAGTTAGGGCGCGTTCACGCAACCACTCGCCTTTGCATTCTCGCATCTAGAAATCATCTGAAATTCCAACTTGGCGGCGGTTTAGCTATGTCGACTCGTAACGAACACAGTCAATAATGCGAGTTCAGAAGCGATTGGAAAAATTACGTAAGGAAGAATTCTTTGTTTTATTGTCACACATTATAAGACTTTAAGCATTTACTCAAATGACGTCGGATTTCGCTAATCCAGGTAGCCTTGTTACCATGGCAACGACAACATCGCCATTGCGATTAAATTCTATAGCGGCGAGAATGCAAAGGCGAGTCGTTGCGTAAACGCGCCCTTACTGTGTTCGGCGTTGTCGAACGCGTCACGTATACAGATTTATTTATATTTATTTATTTATTTGAACAACATTTGTCGTCATTTTTTTCCAAACAAATGGAGGGGGCAGATACTTAATCAGTATTTTTAATATAAGAAAACAGAAAAACAAAAAAGTAACAGCAACAGTACACCACAGAATAACAAACTATAGTTGGCTGCCAATTTGTTATTCTGTGGTGTATTGCTGCTGTATACGTCTTTGTTCCATGAGGGGCAAAAAAGAAGCAATAAGTAAAGTGTTAACAAAAACAAAGTAAATTAGTCTTCAAAATAAGTAACAAGTACCAGGGTAATGAATTCATCTAATTTGTTATTAAAATCATTAAAGGGCAATTACATCCATTTTGACAAGCATGTTTGACTTTTGGATCACTTACACAATAACTAAACACAAGAATTGCGGTAAGAATACGTTACTTACGTCCGATATAACAATTTAATTACTGCATCACCAAAACACGATACGGAGATCGCCATTGTTTTGCTGGAACGCTCATAAATTAATGCCGACAGATGTCACCTTTCGATTTCGACTCGCAGCCGACTGAGATAGTTGTATTGACCGTGAGGAGCTCAAGCGAAGCGTCTGACGGCCTTAGCTGGCCGGCAGTGTAGTGGCCAGCTAAGGCCGTCAGTCGCTTGAGCTCCTCACAGTCAATACAGCTATCTCAATCGGCTGCGAGTCGAAATCGAAGAGATCCGCCTGTCGGCATTAATTTCTGCGCGTTCCAGCAAAACAGTAGCGACCTCCGTGTCGTGTTTTGGTGATGCCGTAATTAAATTGTTATATCGGACGTAAGTAACGTATTCTTACCGCAATTCCTGTGTTTAGTTATTGTGTAAGTGATCCAAAAGTCAAACATGCATGTCAAAATGGATCTAATTACCCTTTAACAATGTTTGCCGAGACGACATCTTCGGACAAATTGTTCCAAAAACCAATGAGGCGATAGGAAAAAGAATTGCGAACCACATTGTAATGTGAATTACAAATCTTAAGCTTCAGGGTGGAGCCTCTCATGCCATGAGCTGGGACGGCGTCACGACTAAATTGTTTGGGGGGTGGGGGCGGACAGAGGCCACATCTGGACACAGAGTGGGCCAAAGAATTTTTTTGAAGGCAACCACATTAGTCATTAGTCACTTTTATTCCGTTAATTCAACCTGAACGTAACCTAACTATCAATGCAGTAAAATTTATTTGTAAAATAAGCCCCATAAACACACAAAATAAATTAGGCTACACATACATTGCAACTTGTATATATATTTGCAACTTTGCAATGTATGTGTAGCCTAATTTGTTTTGTTTGTTTATGGGGCTTATTTTACAAATAAATTTTACTGCATTGATAGTTAGGTTACGTTCAGGTTGAATTAACGGAATAAAAGTGACTAATGACTAATGTGGTTGCCTTCAAAAAAATTCTTTGGCCCACTCTGTGTCCAGATGTGGCCTCTGTCCGCCCCCACCCCCCAAACAATTTAGTCGTGACGCCGTCCCAGCTCATGGCATGAGAGGCTCCACCCTGAAGCTTAAGATTTGTAATTCACATTACAATGTGGTTCGCAATTCTTTTTCCTATCGCCTCATTGGTTTTTGGAACAATTTGTCCGAAGATGTCGTCTCGGCAAACATTGTTAAAGGGTAATTAGATCCATTTTGACATGCATGTTTGACTTTTGGATCACTTACACAATAACTAAACACAGGAATTGCGGTAAGAATACGTTACTTACGTCCGATATAACAATTTAATTACGGCATCACCAAAACACGACACGGAGGTCGCTACTGTTTTGCTGGAACGCGCAGAAATTAATGCCGACAGGCGGATCTCTTCGATTTCGACTCGCAGCCGATTGAGATAGCTGTATTGACTGTGAGGAGCTCAAGCGACTGACGGCCTTAGCTGGCCACTACACTGCCGGCCAGCTAAGGCCGTCAGACGCTTCGCTTGAGCTCCTCACGGTCAATACAACTATCTCAGTCGGCTGCGAGTCGAAATCGAAAGGTGACATCTGTCGGCATTAATTTATGAGCGTTCCAGCAAAACAATGGCGATCTCCGTATCGTGTTTTGGTGATGCAGTAATTAAATTGTTATATCGGACGTAAGTAACGTATTCTTACCGCAATTCTTGTGTTTAGTTATTGTGTAAGTGATCCAAAAGTCAAACATGCTTGTCAAAATGGATGTAATTGCCCTTTAATGATTTTAATAACAAATTAGATGAATTCATTACCCTGGTACTTGTTACTTATTTTGAAGACTAATTTACTTTGTTTTTGTTAACACTTTACTTATTGCTTCTTTTTTGCCCCTCATGGAACAAAGACGTATACAGCAGCAATACACCACAGAATAACAAATTGGCAGCCAACTATAGTTTGTTATTCTGTGGTGTACTGTTGCTGTTACTTTTTTGTTTTTCTGTTTTCTTATATTAAAAATACTGATTAAGTATCTGCCCCCTCCATTTGTTTGGAAAAAAATGACGACAAATGTTGTTCAAATAAATAAATAAATATAAATAAATCTGTATACGTGACGCGTTCGACAACGCCGAACACAGTAAGGGCGCGTTTACGCAACGACTCGCCTTTGCATTCTCGCCGCTATAGAATTTAATCGCAATGGCGATGTTGTCGTTGCCATGGTAACAAGGCTACCTGGATTAGCGAAATCCGACGTCATTTGAGTAAATGCTTAAAGTCTTATAATGTGTGACAATAAAACAAAGAATTCTTCCTTACGTAATTTTTCCAATCGCTTCTGAACTCGCATTATTGACTGTGTTCGTTACGAGTCGACATAGCTAAACCGCCGCCAAGTTGGAATTTCAGATGATTTCTAGATGCGAGAATGCAAAGGCGAGTGGTTGCGTGAACGCGCCCTAACTGTGCCAGGAGGCACACCTTGTTACATAAATGAATAATAGCCCTATACTGTCCATTCCGTTAGCTGCTACTTAACGGAATTAAAAATGCGGTTAAAAAATCACAATTACACCTAAAATCCCAAATAGGTCTAAAAGCCACGTTTTTCAACCGGCAATTGTAACGGTTACTGCTTTTAGATGTTGCAGTGTGCGATAGATGTGTTCTCAACACATTTTCGAAAGTGTCGGAGGGGCGGAAATGAAGACCGCCTGCAGATAGATAGGCTATTCTCTACAGCCGCTTGTTTGTACATATCATACTTGTCTTTAAAGCTGTTTTTTTTTTAATTTTGGTACCTGATTGGGAAAAAAAAAGTTGTAATCATTTACCTGTTTTTGGAAGTGTGTCCCCTTTAAATGTTTTTCTAGAATGTTTTCATCGAAGTTTACTAATCTATCCCAACACAAAACTTGTTAAGGATTCCCGCCAAGCTTGGTCCAAATTGATAAAATCCATTTTTTTTTCTTAGCAATTATGAGATTGAAACACCAGTCTAGTTTTCGGGTACATATTTTTTTCGCTTTCGTTAGATTTTGAGGACAGCAATCATCTTTAATTAGGATTTCTTATTAGTACTGAAGTATCACCTTGCAAACGCACGGATTTATTTAACGTTCAGTTTGGCATTGTTGCATAATAACAATGTCTAAAACAATGTAAAACAATCAATTTGGACGTTTGGAGCTCCCTAACCCCTGAACCACTTGACCAATTAGAAAGGTCCGTATGAAAAGGGCACATCTACAGAGCAATACCTGTAAAATGAGTTAAGAACCAGCTTTAGTTACCGCATGGAAGAATTTATTTTCGTTATACAAAAAAAGCGTTACCACTATTAAGTAATTAGGCAAATATCAACGTTATTCACGTCGTTTTTTCAACAAGAAAACGGTAAGCTGTGTCCTTAATAGTGACTTTTATGTTGTCAGGCGACCAACGTCTCCCGATCCAACAAGTGTCAGCCTTTTCTGTCGCATAGTTATTTATTCTCGCACTATCAAAGCACGATTTAAATCAACAATTCAAACTCCACCACCGAATCCTGCCATTATTATTTGAAAGCTAGATCGAAACCATAAGTATGAGAATGCTAATGATCATAGTAGTAAGTTGGTGGCAAAAGAAACTGTTTTTAAAACTATGATAGGACAATCGAGCAGTTCACTAGAGACAAGTCACAAATGATTTCTTGATTGTTCCGTTTCGTTTTTAGGCATTATGACTTCAAAATTTGAGGCTTCATCCATATCTTTTTCGGCTACAAGGTTAGACGGCTAGGAGGCCGAAAAATTTTCGGCTGCCATTCGGCTAACGGCGGCAGCTGAGCGATATAACAGCGTCATCTATAGGCATGAAATGACACTAAAATTTGTAAACTCCAACTTTTCCTTTCATTGTGTAAAAGTACTCTTACGATCAAGGGGAGGGGGCAGAAGCTGAGATGTTTCTAGTTTGGTCAGTGGATATCTGGTGGCCCTATCTTTACGGGGCGAAAAAAATGTACGACCTCTGCCCCCGCTAGAAAGCCTGAAAATCCATGAAGAACCTCCCCCATCATTTTTTCTGCTCCTCCTCCCTTCCCGGTGATAAATAATGACCAGTCCCTACAAGATTCTGCACGATGCAGGCTGTTTAATTAAACGAAGCATAATGAGTGCATAAAACCACTCACATGTACTAATACTTTGGAAATAATGAATTATAAGAGCTCCGCAAACTTAATTATAAATTAGCTATCAAGTCATGGAAGGGTTTCCAGTATCACCCCTGCCCCCTCCAAGGCAAAAAAAAATATCTATTTTTATAGCCTAGCAAAAAAAATGGACTCGGCTCTTTGGCGTTCAAGGAAAATCCAATGCCTACATTACCTTTATCGTCAACTCAGTAAAACTCTTGAATTTTAATAAAAGATTAACAGAATTTTAATAAACGTCCCGTGACACAAATAAGAGCATTAAACCCAAAAGAAAGGCCTACATTAAGTGCCCAATTTTTAAGTTCCTACTCACAAATTACGATGAATAACGTTTTTAATGAATATACATAGTACCTCTCGTTGAGAGCCAAGAAAATCATTCTGACTCTATTAAAACTAGCTTAAAATTATTCAAAATTCCTTGGAATCCATGAATTCTTTGAAACCGTCATGCTTGCCAACGATCATGAATTCGAATATCGAAATGATCATGCTTGCGAAGCAAACCGTATGCTGTCAAGACACTCTTGTAGTTAATAACCACCCAAAACAAAAACTGGTATAAGAGAAGCCGCCAAGTTTCCTAAAAGGGTCGGCCTTTAAAAGTAGTGATATCATTCAACGAGGGAAAGGCCGTCAAGGTTAATCCCAAGTTAATCGCACCGACTAATAGTTCGAAAGTTTTCATTTAACGTTCAAAGTATTATTGGGTGCGATTAACTTGGCTAATAAGATTGACCTTGGCGGCTTTTCCTTGGTTGAATGATATCACTACCTTCAAAGGCCGATCGTTTTTGGAAACTTGGCGGGTTTTTCTACCAGTTTTGGTTTTGGGTGGATATCACAACTTTCATAGGACTGTGAACGTACACAAGGGTACACCGTGTTATCTTCATCTGTAGCTTTTTTCTAGAGGAATTTATTTACTATAAATTTTCACATTTCTAATTTTCAAATTTACCATTGCCAATTAGCCGTTAGATTAAAATTGCAAAATTTAAAATTGCCGCGGCTTGATTTATTGTATGACCACTGTTCACTTGCTTAAGTTGTTTCAATCCCATTTTGGGACACACTGGCTAACAATCGCTGATTTCGTTCTCTTCGCTCACTCAATCAGCGCATCCCCTTCAGTTGTTTTGTTTATCCCTGCACCTTCCCATTAACTTTTCAAGATTTCATTGACATTTATACAGAAACCCCCCGAAGGTCGCTGTTACTAAAACAGCAGAACGCGAAGCATTTTATTCAAAGGGTTATTAACAAAAAACCCGTAAGCTCGTCGATGCTCGTATTGTTGCGTAACCATCATCTAACGTGTATCCTTTTATTCTGACACAATCCACGGCAGCGTTAATGTTTCTTTATTTTGACCATCATTACAGTTCAGTTTTTAGTTCGTAAGGGTTTTACAATAAATCTAAAGACCAGTGTTGATTGTTCAAGACATTGTTGCTTAAAATCGTTGGTTGCAACTTGGAAAAGAAACGAAATTTAAATTTCAAAACCCTCCCACGCATTTCTCCTGACCGCTACAATTCTCAAACCAACAAAAGGACCATGCTCAGATCATCATGCATCCGTGTCCCAAAATTCAGGTACGTAGGCCTTCTCAATTTTGCGCTAGCCGTGAGCAAAAGGTCTATGGGATTTAACATGGGAAAAATCTTATTAGCTAGCTAGCCAGCTGCTGTAGCTATCTTCAAGTTTTCATTTAACTTTCGAACTATTAGTCGGTGCGATTAACTTGGCTAATAGGATTGACCTTGGCGGCCTTTTCCTGGGTGAATGATATCACTACCTTCAAAGGCCGATCGTTTTTGGAAACTTGGCGGGTTTTTCTACCTGTTTTGGTTCTGGGTGGATATCACAACTTTCATAGGACTGAACGTACATAATGTTACACCGTCTTATCTTCATGTGTAGCTTTTTTATAGAAGAATTTCATTTCTATAAATTTT
>JAHWFP010081944.1:0-18405 GCA_023313725.1 Lithobius niger
GGGGGGGGGGGCCTTGCACCGTGCCTACTTTTTTGTCCGCATAAGGAAACAGATGACAAAATAGGGGTGCATTTATTTTTTTTTGGGGGGGGGGTTATTTTCCAAATAAATGTTTCGAGCAGGAAAGACGCCTCAGATTCAGTGCAGATTCGGACCCTACACCGTAGCGTGCATAATAACCTCACTGTTAGGTGTAGATGGATCTTACAATCTCCAGATGAATTTACTGCCATTGGGAAATTCCGATTTCTTTTGGATTTTGCACATGACGAAGTAGCTATTAGTTGATATCAAATGAAACAATGAATGCACCATAGTCGCAGTTACACTGTAATGGCCGCCATATTGAAATCAGGGCCATTATGAAATTATGCTCACTAGCGTTCGATTTCCTTCAAATTTAGAACAGAGACGAAATAGTTGATAGCAAGTGAAGGAGTGAATATGCCATCGTCAGTAGTAATATCTAATGGCCATCGTCGTGAAATTGAGGATCCATTTTGAAATTATGCGTATTGTCCCATTTCCTTCAAATTTAGGATGAAGACAATACAGTTATACCACGTGAAACAGTGAACGTGCCATCCTTACTAGTAATGTCTAATGGCCACCATCGTGAAATTTGGTGACCATTTTTAAATGATGCTTAGTATCGTCCAATTTCCTTCAAATTTAGAATGAAGACGATATTAACAGTTGAAACAATGAATGTGCCATCGTCATTATTAATCTGTAATCCACGCCATCTTGTAATGAGTCAGCCATTTTGATATTATGCTTATTATAGCCTGATTTCATTCAATAAAAAAATTTAAAACGTGAAAGAAAAATTGAAAAGGAAGTTGTACTCAAACTCTAAAGTGGGTGTATAGTGCATTCTTCCCGGTGCAGGCAGTAGCCTACCGTCAGCTGCACTGTTTTATAGTTTAGGTACAATTCTAAAAGTAACATGTATTAATAAACAAACAACGGAACGTTAAATGTTAAGAGTAAGGGTCTAAAAGTCAAAACCTAGAAGGAACACAGACAAGCTTCGACAGTCAGGGTCTAGGTGTAAAATTTTGTCAGTAAGAGGCTGGTAAGCATTAGACCCTTACTATCCGGTGCTAGCTCTCGTCCTTAAGAATAGGAAAGCAGTAAATACATTTTGACAAAAAACTGTAAATCCTCCTATAAAGACTCACGTGATGATCCAGTGGTAGTATGGTGTACGTTTCCTGCTTTGCTTTATGTTGAAGAGTTTATTTTTCGGTTTGGTAACATGACAGAACATACACAGTAAAGAGGATTATTGGTTGTCATCAGTTACCTTAAAATCTATAAAATTAGTACAAAGGTAGCTTTAAAGAAAGTTCTTTAAAGATATTTCAAGCACTAAAATCTGCTAAATCCGTACATACACACTTGTCGTCCGAATAGGCTAGAATTAAATTTACAAAGTTGGATTTACAAAATTGGCTCGATAAATCATTAAGCAAGTCCAGTGTTAGTGGAGATGCGTTTCCTGCTTTGCTTTAGGTTGAAATTTTTTTTTCGATTTAGTAACATGAAAGCATATTCACAGCAGAGAGCATTATTGGTTATTATCCTATACCTATATCCTCTACCATAATGTACGAAATATAATCTAAAATTCTATAGCATCAAAAAACAAAAATGCGAAACTTCACAAGAAAATTATGTTCTTAAAGTTCCTTAACGATATTCTAAGAACAAAGAAAACCTGCTACAACCGTTCATACACATGTTCTGTCCGAATAGACTAGAACTAAGCTAGCCACAGGATGGTAAGGGTCTAATGCTTACCAGCCTCTTACTGACAAAATTTTACACCTAGACCTTGACTGTCGAAGCTTGTCCGTGTTCCTTCTAGGTTTGACTTTTAGACCCTTACTCTTAACACGTAACGTTCCGTTTTTTGTTTATTATTATTATAGTTACCATTCTTACCATACTGTTGCCTATTACGCTGATTACCCACATTAAAATGCTGATTATCCCTATAACCTTTCCCAGCCATGAGTTTCCTTGTTTACCTCTATAATTCCCCCTATTCGAGGAACCACCGTGTCCTCTGTTATTGGAATTAAACCCATTTCCAGAACCTTCGGATTTTAATCTGCGCTCATTTCTTTGGCGAACATTCTGCAAGTTTTGCTTTTTTGTGTGACATTCTCGTTTCATATGGCCACACCCTAGACAACGGTAACAATGTCTTAACTCAGAACTATTTGCTTGAATTGCATTTACGTTGGCTTCATTTTTAATAGAACTGATTTTATTTACACTACGTTCTAATCTTTCGATTTTATCAGCCATAGTACCCAAAGCAAGGTTATTAATGCCAATCTCGGTAGTTAACTGTGAATTACTCCCTACAGCTGGTGAAGCTGTAGTTTTTGCTGCCCATTTCTTAATACGTCCTTCCGTAACAGAACGCTTCCGAATTGCAGCATTGTACATATCACGGAAGGTAGTAGGATCTTTGGACAAACATAGCCCTCGATTTCAGGCGGTATAGCGTGGAGAAAAGAGTTTCTTAAAGCTTCATCTTTAGTCTCCAATTTTCTATTTCTCTCCACCTATCTCCAGGCTTTACCCTCCAAAGTGCGGAAGCCATAGTTTCCAATCTTTCTGAAAAAGTCTCAATAGTTTCACCTTCCTCCATACCTGTTGTATAAAACTTGTTCATTGTTATACTTTTCCCTGCAGATCCAAAACGATCTACCAAAACTTCTTTAAATTTATCGCAGTTATCTAATCGTGTAATTTGAGGGTTCATAGCCAGGAATTTTGCCACTTGGCCAGTGCACTTACTACAAGCTACCGAAACTATTTCTTTATCTTTAAGACATGGCCGTAGGAAGGGTAAGGCGAGCAAGGCGCCCGCCTAGAGCGCCGCCTTGCTGGGGGCGCACGCCGAATTACTGCCAACCGTGTAAAACGTTAAAGTGGATGGTAAAGCACAAATATAGTATTTTTAATGGATGACGTTGTTTCAAAGTTCACAACGCTGTAAGAGACGTGCTTGCTTGGACTTCGTTTAGTGCTCGCTGCACAATTTCCGTATGTTTTGTTAGCCGATTATTAGTTTTTCCTCCAATGATCAGAAAACCTAAAACTAAAATAAAAAAGTTTATAGAGAGACACTTCATTATACTTGCTTCTTAGAGAGATGCTTGCACCCGAAAAGCACGAAAAATGGAAAAAAAAACCGGCTTTTTATTCCAGTTGAATAAGTTATACTGAAATGTTTATTTTCTGGTTGTTCTAGTGAAATATATTACTCTCATCGCCTTATCACCTTATTTGAGGCTTTTTTAATCAATTGACAAGCACAAATTAATATGTAATCCCATTAGTTCAATAAAAAACACTTTTTTTTAAAATTTGTTAATGTTCATTGTCTTCAACTGTTTTAAATACCTAGTACAGATCTATCTCATTTACTAGGATTATAGTTAGTATTTTGTTATGTAAACCTCAATATAATATCTGTGAATTATTTTCTTGGTATAGGTAGTCGGTGGAATGGGGAGGGGGTGGGCGCCGCTCAGTTGGCTCGCCTTGGGCACCAAGGGAGTTAGCTATGGCCCTGCTTTAAGACTCGGGTCTAAAGATCTTAAATTCTCACACATAAGAGAAAAGGTAAAAACATCCATACTTTCCTCCCCCGCAAAAGAAATGATTGCCTTCTTGGCTTGTCTTAATTCTTCCCACAACCTTGGTTTACCTGATTTGTCCCTAGGTTGCTGCTCTCTCATTGAATCCGCTACTTCCCTTACCATGTCGATTTGGCTTTCATTATTTGCCCTTAAGCAAGCCGAAATAGTTTGAGACAAGATGTTCTTCATCATACCCTCATTTATACCACTATTCGTACGCCGGACCACATCATCATCAACTAATTTCCTGATCTCGTCTTCATTATTTGCTGGGCCCCGATCATCAATTGTTGATCTTGAACCTAATCTACCCCTTAGGTAATCTCTAGTAACCTGATCAAGACGCCTTGTTTTCGATTTTTTCCTACCCCTATCATTTTCGCCAGTTTCTGTACGATTCGGTGAACGTGACTGTTCCCTACTCAAAATTGGAGGATCGTCATAGTTAACCTGATTTGCATCGGATTCCTCTGCCCGCGCTTATGGCGCTTAGGTGTGCTATTAGTGAACTGACTTAAGTCTGGAGGAGCGTGTAATCATACCCCTAGATCCACGGCTTCCACATCTTGGCATGATAGTTACTTATATAAAAAAAATTCTTAATAAATCTCTTCACCGAAACTCCAATGTCAATCTTAAGTCAGTTGCAAAGTTAGCTTAACACCACAAACAGTACACTAGAGCTTGACGAGTTTACCACACAAAATCAATTTTAAATTTATAGCCAAATTCTACAATATTTCAAAGTAATCCACATTAAAACCTAACACCAGTCTTCTTAAACAAAATTAACATTCACTATTATATCAATGCCAACAGCCAGTCACCGCTGTCAAATAAACACGTACAGCACACGTAAAATTATCCAATGATCAAAAGCACTGCACATGTACTCAAAGACGGCCCAATATACAGGCAACAATCAACAAAATTACACTTATAGGTTCTGAAATCATAATAAATTCAAAAGATTATATGTCAGAATATATTCAAGTCCATATATATAAAAATTTTACACCAAATCAAGTAATTTCCCGTAAAATTCTCCACTACCAACGGCAATATACCTTAAAATTCTCCACTATTTCAGAGAATAAAAAATCAATCATGCGCTAATAGTGCTGATATCAACCAATGAGAGAATCCAAATATCGCACCAAAACTAATTTTATCACCAAATCACAAATTATTAACACAATTAACACCATCCACCAAAATTCCATAGTCTAGACTAAAATCGTTTTTCAATTACTGCTGCCTGTGCCCTTAAAAAATTTCACTTTGCCACTAAATAATTCATTTTTCAGTAGCCTATTCACGATTTATCCATGAAACCAAACTTTCCATAAAATCAACACAATTTCAAAGATTTATATATAAAAAATTTCCACGAATTGCCTTTAATTTATAAGATAGTTAGCTAAAAGCTAAGTGTGGACACTTCTGCACCACTGTTATGGGTTTATTTCTGTGTGAAACCCATATTATGTCAGAATGGCTTATACTTAATGCACATATATCAACACTGTAAAATGAAGACTCTTGGACACCAAATTGATTATTTATTCATTTAATTGAGCTAATAGCATACAGCAATCCAAATCTGAATGGCTCTTACTTATTTAGATATGCCTTTAATTGATTGCTTATGCGTATACGGTATTCAAGATTGAAGTCAGCATACGACTATTCATAAATCCAATATCAACAATAAATTCCTTAATAAATATCAACAATGATAAGCTACCGCTTATAATAATATAATAATAATATAAGTTAGTTGCAAACGCAACCGGAATGGCAAGGACCTGGTGGTCACTAACTGCCATCCGAAGTTAAAACAAAAATTAAAATTGTAAAGTTTAAAAGTTTAAAATGAAGACGGTTGACCGTCTGTAAAAGAAGGGTTGATGGTATAGGGTCTGGGTCGCGAATGCCTTACCACCAAGGTTAGACCTACCAGGGACCCAGTGGTCCCCGATGGCATCGCCAAACGTGAGGGACGAGTGAGGGGAAAAGCCGTACCACTGTCAATGTTTAAAAAAAATTTTTAAAATAAATAAAATAAAATAAATGCATTGCAGTTTAAAGCCTGGCCTGAACCAATAATCAATCATAATCAAGATAAAAAAAAAAGTTCATCATAATAAAAAAGCCATGGTCTCCAGGAGAGACATGATCATGAACAAGCAGGCATTATTGGGCATACACCAGTCCAACAATCACCACCCAGCTAGCAGGCGACAACATAATCTTTTAAAAAATTTGGTAAAGTTAAACTCGTCAAGATGTTGTCTGAAACTGTTGACGGAAGCAGCCGCAACGATCCGCTCAGATAAAGCATTCACACTGGGACCACCCTAACGGAAAAAAAGTACTTCTGTCAATTAAGTCTGGCTGAGGGGAGAAGTAATTTGTAACTATGATCCCTAGTCCTGCCCACATGGCTAAGGTCAAAGAATGGTAAATCTATTTCCAGAAAGCCGCATATAATTTTATATGTCAAAAATTAGGTCAACCTTAAGTCGGCGCAGTTCAAGGGAGTCCAGCCCGAGGCGCTTCAAACGCAGATAATGAGGCAGCTGTGCAAGGCCAGGTATTTCTCTATTATGATTTCCGTAATACCTTACAAAACAATAACGATGTTACATCATAACACGATACAAGTACTTAGCTGTACGTGGCTTCCGTCGGTAACTCGACCGTTGCACCCACGGCTAAGCCTTTAACACCTTTCCTGTCGCGAGCCAAGTAGGAGGAGAGACCTGATGCAACCCAACAATGGATGTTAACTGACTTCATTCTTTATCCCAGCTTAGCCTTATATAGGCTCGTTTCCCTTCTATGTGTTAATAGTCTGATGAGTCACTATCCCTTTCATTTGGCAGGTATGCCGCTAGTAATTGCTTTTACTCCAGATGATTATAGTGGGGAACGATCACCTGTCAGGACCAAAGTCTACCTACAGATGTTAAGGATTAATTAGTTAATTAATCATGTAATTACATGCAGCAGCTGATGTAACACATGCAATAGGATGATGAAAACATGTTGCAAAGAATCTAAAAATAGTAACATGAGGTAGTGAAAAATAACATCATGCCTATTCACCTAAAAAGTATAAAAGGAAGAGAGGAAAGCACATCGAGAGATTCAGATCCCAGCTCCGGACCGACTGCTGCTTCCCAGACGTGCTCATTGCTGCTCATGCTCAGACCTCAACATCCGAATATAAGTATCATTCTGATTTTTATAGAATTATCATAACGTTAACCGGATATAGAAATTATCTATATCAGCTAGAAATTAGCCTATATATATATATATTCCTTGAATCAGTTAACCAACCTGGCCCAAAATCCCCAAATTATACAATAAGTCCCAGAAGTCCCGTACCAGTCAAATAAATCCTTAAGACTTGGATATGGGTTGCTGATAATAGCATACTCGTATAGTCACCTATGGAGAATCCGATGATGCCATCCAAAATGACCTTGGAGGTCGTATTCAAGGTCATCCAATTTGTATCTCCTAACCTATGCAACATAGGAGCATAAAGTAAATTATTATATTTTGCAGCATAACCTACGATTGGAGAGAAGTGTTAGCGACGCGATCGAGCCTAATTACCGTTCGGTAAGAGTTTGCGCTCTTACACTACAAGAAGTAGACCGCCGTTCACCAATAATAAATCGTACAGTTTATTTGCTCAAAATGCTGCCAGCGTTTTTTAAATTAAATATAGCGCTGTTTGTTAAGCGGTTGATGGGTCTAAAACTTTAATTAGCCAGCGCTAACTAAATTGTCCGTGTCGGGCCCGAAGCCATCGAATTCAACAAAACAACATGGCGGCCGCGGCTTCTTCATCGAAGAGTTTACCTGCAACGTTTTTTAAACGCCAGCCTCCCGGAAAACCCCTCACCTGTTCCCAAAAGCAAACTGTATTGAATGTTTATTCCAGACTTCGTCAAAGAGATCCTGCAAGGTCCATCACCAATGTTGCAAAGGAAACCGCTTTTTTAACTGGTGTAGCGTTGTGTTCTGTTTACAACTTGAAAAAAGAATGCAAGGCAACCAGCGGACGATTGAGCACGTCGGGCAAGAAGAGGCCAGCAAGGCTCGGCACAAAAACTCGCAAGCAAAAATACGGTGAGTTTACACTTTCTGCCATTCGTAGGAAAGTGCACGACTTTTACCGGCTGAATCAAATTCCCACCGTTGAAATGGTACGACGTGCTATTAACGAAGATGACGATCTACCGACTGTGAGTGCGGCAACTACCCGGCAAATCATGCGTGACTTGGGGTTTGTTTACAAGAAACGTCAGCGTGCTTCTCTGCTCATCGAACGGGACGATATTGCTTTGTGGCGTTGTTGATATTTGCGGGCTATCAAACAGTACAGAGAAGAGAAGAAGACAATACATTATTTAGACGAAACTTGGATAAATGCCGGACACACCAACTCGAAAGTTTGGATCGATTCTACTGTTAAAAGCAAACGTGACGCTTTTCAAAAAAGACTGACAACTGGGTTGAAAGCCCCAAGTGGGAAAGGTGGTAGGCTTATTATTTTGCACGCTGGGAATGAAGACGGTTTTGTGCCAGGTGCAAATCTTGTATTCAAAGCCAAATAGAGCACTGGTGATTACCACGAAGAAATGGATGGCGATCGTTTCGAGGATTGGTTTGAAAATCAGCTACTACCGAATATGAAACCCGACAGCGTTATCGTGATGGACAACGCATCGTATCATTCCGTAAAGATGGAGCGAATCCCAACGAAATATTCGCATAAAACCGATCTTCAAGCCTGGTTAACGGAAAAAAACATTCCATTTAATGCAACGATGCTAAATCAAGAACTGTACAGTTTGGTTGATGGTGCCAAAAATGCTTACGATCGTTATCGTGTTGATGAGCTGGCCTTGCTTCACGGACACCAAATTTTATGCTTACCACCGTATCATTGCGAATTAAATCCAATCGAACTTGTATGGAGCCAAATTAAAGGATTTGTTTCTGCCAACAATAAGACCTTCAAGATAAAAAAAGTGGCTGAACTTGTACCTCAGGCGTTTCTGCAAGTTACAATCGAAAATTGGAAGAATGACGTTAGCCATGCGATTAATGAAGAAAATAAGATGTGGGAGGCGGATAACTTAACCGACACGCTTGTTGAAAGCGTGGTATTCCAAGTAAACGGATCAAGTGATGAAACAGAAGAAAGCGAATCTGTGCTCAGCGGAATTGAAATGGTATAAACATTTGTACAGTTTGCCCCCCCCTCCTCCCCATTCATTCAAACAGTCTTTTTCAAGACTACCAAATTTGAAAAGAGACCATTACTTCTTGTTTAATAAAGTACAAATACAAATAAAGCAATAAACTGAAATAATAATAAAAAATAAAATAAAAACAATAGTGGCAATCGAGTATTGTGAAGCAAACTGCGTGAAAGGTAAACTGTATAAATCAACAAAATTATACCGTGGCGCCATCTATCCTCCATTATACAGTAATTAACGTTTACAGCTTGCTCCCTGGTGCCCAAGGACGTAATGGCGTATACCAGATTTTCTTACTTTAATAATTTAAGTCGGCATAGCTCACGTTTACTAATTTGTGAACATTTCTTGGTCTGTTCCTATGCTTCCTGCCCAATTTAACAATATAATGGACAATAGATGGCACCACAGCAGATAGCAGCAGCTGTGGATACCGTTCTAACTTTAATTCTAGAAAATTTAATAAAATGCTATCCAGAACAAAGATTAGCTATCTGCAAAAAGATTGCAATTAGCTACCTGCACAAGTGCGGATGGTTACGAAATTATGAAAGTAGTCCGTGATTTGGCTCACTAACACTTCTCTCCAATCGTAGGTTATGCTGCAAAATATAATAGAAAGTTGTGGGGGATCGTCATACTTGTCAACACAGGAAGCAGAACAAAAATCGCATTCAAAGCAAGGAAGATATTGGAGAAAGAAGTTGTGTAGTGCAGAGAAGTTATCCATGGGACAGCAGGAAATACAGACATAGCTTAACCCCACGTTTCCCAACCGGGGAGGCGCGAAGCACTCCCTCCCTGTACTATAAAAAGCAATGGTGAACTTTTTATTTAGCTAAGCATCGCAAAAGAAGTTAAATTGTATGAGGATGGCAAAATTATCATTTTTATGTATGTGCATATATTTGGCCAAAATTCGACATGCATGTTTTTAACCATTTGGCAACACTGCCTAATCGTATGTGAAAAAAAATACACGGTTTTTTGTTGGGGGGGGGGGGGGGAGTGGATGGGCATCATAATGCGCTAGTGCCAGTGGGGAGGAATACTGCAGAAAAGGTTGGGAACCGCTGGCTTAACCGTCAAATGAAACCGTAACAAAGCTAGCATTCCTGTCATGGTTTTAGGTAATACTGTAAAATAAACGCCAGAGGAGAATTTATGGGAAAAGGGCCGGGTGGGCAAGCCCTGTAAGGTTTTTTTTTTCAAATCCTTTTTTTTCTTCATTTTCGTTTAACCACTAGTCGGCTTTTCCATTCTTAAGTATCTGTTCCCTGCATTTACCAAAAAGTAAATGCACCACGAGTTTCCGTGCATTTACCTATGTGCATTTACCAGACATTTTACTTTCTTACTTCCCGGCCCCCCTCACTTACGCAGACACTGTACGCCATGTTTTCCCACACAGAGTGTGCCAAGTTAATGTGTCTTGACATCGGCCTAATTGTCGCATAGGTCGTATGCATTTATCAGAAGAGGATTTAACGGGTGGGGGGTGGGGGGAGGCCCTCTACCTAAAAGGAACTTATCAGTAAAAGAAAACCTCAAAATTGTTCAAATCATCGCCTCTGGCGCTATATCTAGGGGGCTCTGGGGTAAAAAAGATGAATATGAAAGAGCGGGAGGTAAACAGCAAAAACAAAAGCCATTGAATTTTCGTGACAAAACGGGGCCTTTCAGGGCTTGCCCACTCGACCCTTTTGCCATAGATCCTCCAATGGCGTTTATTTTACAGTATTACCAAACCAGAGAGGAATGCCTTTGTTGTCATTTCATTTGATGGTTCAGTTATGTCTGTATTCCTGCTGCCCCGTGATAGCTTCTCGATCTGCACTACCCAACTTCTTTCTCCAATATCTTCCTTGTTTTGCATGCGATTTTTGTTCTGCTTCCTTTGTTGTACAAGTAGCACGATCCCCCACAACTTTCTAATTTACTTTATGCCCCTATCTTGCGTAGATTAGGAGACACAAATTGGATGACCTTGAATACGACCTCCAAGGTCATTTTGGATGGCATCATCGGATTCTCCATAGGTGACTTCTTATACGAGTATGCTATTATCAGCAACCCATATTCAAGTCTTAAGGATTTATTTGACTGGTACGGGACAACGCGAACAGAGCTCAAGGACTAATCACGGACTACTTACGAATTAAGATATTCCTCCGCTTTGTTTACGTCTTCTTGGCTTAGCTTAGGCTAGCGGCCAAACGTTAGGGAAAACAACTTGCAATATTTTTAGACTCAAATAATGTTGTTTTTTATCATTAGTGATAATAAATATGGAAGGGGAAAATGGCCAGGTGGGGGAGGGGGGGGGGGGACGGTTGCACTTTAATTTTTAAGTGTTTAATTAGTTTTCAAAACCTTAAAAGCAAGGAAATTGGACTTTTGAGTGATTCTGGTAGCAAGAACTTACAATAGTTTAAAATTCGGACTAATTTTTTTTACAGGCTATTAATAACCAGGATGAGCAACGGAGGGGGAGGGGCTTTGGTTTTAACATTTTACGTATTTTTTACGTTGGTTTCGTCCTTTTGAAACCTTATTTTTCGTGCTTAACCCAGTAACACTTTTAACGACTCTAAGGAAGGCGGTTCCCATTAAGAAAAGGCTAGCAATAAACTTTCCCCTCCCCTATAATCCTCACCACAGAGCCGATGCACAAATTCTGGTGACCAAGGTGAACAAATTCAACCAAATTAACAAAATATACATTTATTCAGTAAATAACAACCAGGCAGGGCACTCCAAAATTCAATGTTAAATTTGCAGATCTAATCCAACTTAGACCAGTTCTATATAAATTCACAAACACTGACCAAGGCCTAAATTTCTAATTGACAAGCCCAAAAATATTTCAACCCAAAATTTAAATTTCTTTACAGTCACCTTAGTCAATGAATAACCTCGAATATTTACAGCATGCCCATATGTACATTTAATTCCCTACCCCACATATAAATAGAAAATAAATAACCAATACTAGGAAAATATACTCCACCGGTAAGTCAGTGTTGTAGTAGGCCTAGCCTATCTCCAAAACTTTCTCTAGTTTAAAGCCTGTTCCTCTGAACCATAAACCATTTTACCACAAGTAGGCTACTGCAAAAAAAGTAACACGGAACCTAGGCATATCTCACCCTTTTTCCCGTTTCCAAATTTTAACCAACAGGAAAGCCTGTTCACACTTAATTATTCAAGCCAGGATAAATAATTCTATGCTCATTGAATTCCATAAAGCTCACAAGGAGCGTTAACCACAAGCTTAACGTTACTTAGGTAAGTTAATTCCTGCTGCATGAATACTGATGTGAGTAAACCCTAGTTATCAATACACACATCACACACTAAACCAATACACTCAAAAAAAAAATAAACACTTTGCAAAACCCTAAACGACAGTGTGGCGGCCCAACCCCAAATTTGTAGAAAGAGTCTCGCGAGTTTCAGTTATTGTTACCCATAAAGGACCACAGTACAACGACTACGCAAAATGGAACACGCTCTCCAGCAGCGACCATAATTCACAAATTCCTCTCACGAATATATGAACACTGTAGTGCAATAGCACGGCCTTAGTTACTCACGGTACGAAGACACATTGGAGTGGACCAAACAAACAGGCGTGGAACCAAAGTGAATTGGACGTCTCGTATATCGCTCAAACATTTTTCCTGTTACCGCCAACATCAACAAACGCTTGCTATGCAGTATTACGAAGGACAGGCCAGCTTCATGGCGTTCAAGCCGACGTCCGAACTTCACCAACAGACGACCGACGGAAATTGACTGTCCCTATCTACCGGGAAACAGGAGCCACGGGCGGGCCCTGAAATTATCTTGTACTGACTTCTTTTTTTCTACATGATGGTTTCCAAACAAGACAATTCGCCACACAGTCAAAGGTAACGCAGAGAGTGAACCGACGCTTCACATGGTCGTGGGTTAGTTGAAACTCGAGGGGAAAACACCACGTGATACCCCAGCCAATCCCAGAGCACGCCACACCGACACCACCACTGTCGTAAGAAAACTAACCCTAACTAAATAAACATAATGAGTACAAAAACCTATCAAAACGAGAAGATAACATTACAGTAAATTTTTAAAACGGAAAAACAACTCGCAACGGAAAAATATTCACGCAAGAACAGATTGCAAAACCTAATTTCCAAAAGGCAATCAATTCAAGAAAGCGAAAATCCCCACACTCACTCACACATGCGAAAATCCCAACAGTGGGAGTGGCATCTTCAAATAGTTAGCGTTTCTCACGCTACATACACTCCCCCTTCCGAAAAGAAGTGTCCCCACTTCGTTTACACCCTTTTTAGAATATCGACAATCGCCTGACGAAATCTAGCCTGAGTGTTGCCCCGTGGTCTCAACCTCCTTCCCCGGTTTGAGTCCTCGTCCTCCCCATCATCCGGCCAGGATACACCTTGCTGAACATCAGCTTGAATCTGAGGAGTTCTTTCTCCCACTGGAAATACGGCATGTCGCTGTTCCGGGGTAGCTGCCTCATTAAACAATTTAAGCTCAGAGACATGAAAAGTCCGAGTCATTTCAGTTTGCCGACCCACATCCCAAAGTTTGTAGGTTAATGGGGAAAGAACCTTACACACCCTATAAGGGCTTTGCCATTTAGACGCAAGCTTTGCCATAAAACCCGCAACTTGAGAAGACTGAAAATGACTCCTCTTCAGAACCAAGTTGTCCACCTTGAACGATACGTCACGATGACGAGCATCGTAAGCCTCCTTATTCTTCTCGTGCTGAAGCTGAATCGCATCCTGTGCAGACTTTATTGCATTCCTGGTCCTGCGAGCCACCTCCACTGCCCAAAGGTCAGCATTAGTGTCCGTTTCCAGTTCCGTAACGGGATCGGCAGGCGAACACATTTCTCTACCATACATCAAGTATGAGGGGGTATGCCCTGTACTTTCTGACACCGCAGTACGCAAAGCCATGCAAACATACTGCAAGTTCCGGTCCCATTCACGATGATTCTCGTGAAGACTCACTGCTATCATGCCTTTGACTGTCTTTATGGTGCGTTCCGCCAAGTTTGCTTGCGGATGATAGAATGAGGTGAATACCTGTTTCACGCCAAAGAGGCGACAGACCCATTTAACCACGCGCGCCACAAACTGGCGTCCATTGTCGGACAAGATAAACTTCGGAATGCCATACCGAGGGATAACTTCACCAACCAGAACCTTGGCAACAGCCAACGCCGTCGCCTTTTTCAGAGGATACAACTCGGGCCACTTTGTGAGGTGGTCTGTCATCACCAAAAGGTAAGTGTTGCCACTTTTCGAACGAGGATAAGGACCTGCTAAATCCACACAAAGGACATCCCATGGTTTGGTGAGGGTGTTAGAACTACCCATCAAGCCCTTGGGGAGCTGTGTCTCTCCCTTAAAGAGTTGACACCTCCGACAGCCCCGTACATACGCAGCCACATCTCGTGACATTCCCAACCAAGAATAGGATTGCTGGATCTTCCGTAATGTCTTAAGAACTCCCAAGTGACAACCTACTACGGAATCGTGGTAAACTGCCAAAAGACGGTTTCTCAAAGATTTAGGTACCAGGATGCAAAAACGATCCTCACTATCTTTGGTTTTGACGATGTGACCAAGAACTCCACTTCTAAGTTCCACACCCTTCAACAACTTGTTGACTTGCCTACCCAGTTTGCCAGGGGGACATTTCTCGCCATCCTGCAGTATGCGGAGCGCATAAACTATTTCCACGTCCAGAAGCTGAGCACTACCGATCTCATCAAGACCCGGCACCACTACATTCCTAACCAAAGCCGAGACTACAGCTGAGCTCTCTTCGAATGCAGGGGACCTAGAGAGGGAATCTGCCACAAGATTCCCTTTCCCCGGGTGATACACGATTGAGAAATCAAAGGGTTGAAGACGCATAACCCAGCGAGCCAGGCGTCCAGTGGGATCCTTAGCCACCTTGAGCCACTGAAGACTCTTCTGATCAGTGTACACCGTGAAATGACCAACTTCCAGATAAGGACGGAACTTTTCGACTGCCCAAACGATAGCCAAAAATTCCCGCTGAACAGTGGAATATTTCCTCTCAATAGCCGACAAGGCCCTGCTTGCGTACTGAATGGTAACCAGTCCTTTACCTTTGGACGGATCCTGCTGAAGGAGCACGGCCCCAATTCCTACCGCACTCGCATCCGTATGAAGTACAAAGGGGAGATCAAAGTTCGGATCCAGTGCCTGAACAACTGGAGCCGAACAGACAAGTTACTTTAACCTTGAAAATGCTTCTTCACATTCCTGAGTCCAGATCCAACGATGACCGGAGTCCAAAAGACGGTTCAGAGGTTCCGATATGTGAGAGTACCCACGGACAAATCTCCTATAATAGGAGGTGAGACCCAAGAACTGACGTACCTGCTTCACTGTACGTGGAGGAGGCATTGACTTGACTGCTTCAACCTTTTCGGGGTTAACCCTGACACCACTGGCCGAAATGATGGTACCCAATACCTTTGTGTCCGGTTGGCAAACCTGGACCTTATCCATGTTTACCGTAAGCCCAGCATCCTGCAGGCGAGTAAGCACCTTATCCAGTGTTCTTAAGTGAGACGCAAAATCTTGCGAAGCAATGACTATGTCATCGATATAGGCTACCACCCCTTCCATCTGCAAATCAAGCATTAAGTGGTTGATAAGTCGTTGAAACGATGCAGGTGAGTTGTGGAGACCAAACATAAGAACGGTAGGTTTGAAAAGACCTCGGGGACATATGAATGCCGCCTTAACCTGCGACTCCTCATCAAGAGGAAGTTGCCAAAAACCACTGCGCAAGTCCAGAGTAGTTATATAACGAGGCTGGCCTATTATGTCAATCAGTTCGTCAATTCTAGGTAAGGGATATTTGTCCCTGACCGTAATAGCATTCAAATGCTGGTAATTAACACAAAGCCTAAATGAGCCATCACTCTTAGGCCGGAGAAACGCAGGAGACGCCCATGGTCCTTGCGTGGGTAAGGTTTGTCCTCTTTCCTTCATTTCATCCAATATTTCATCCAGCGCTTTCAATTTGGCACCATGCATACGGTAGGGCTGAGAAGAGACGGGAGGATGATCCCCAGTATCGATATGATGAGTAATCAGCGATGTTCGACCTGGCTCATCGCACATCACCGATGGATACTTTTCAAAAACCCGCATCAGACCTTCCTTCTGTTCGTCATTCAGGTCTGCTGAACTAACTCTCTCCAGTAAGGTGGACCCCTGAATTAAATTCACGGAGGAAGTTTTAGCCATGGACCCACAAAATGGAAATCTCAAACAAGGAACATCCAACCAGTACCAGCGAGTGTTGGTCATTTCCACAACCGCCCCATGGAGATCCATGACGTCAGATCCAATAAGGCATGACTGGGCCAAGCTCTCGGCAATCACAACAAGGGATGAAGGATTTCCTTCCCGGGGAATTTCATTCTCACAATGACCCAACCTAAAGTAGGAAACCCTTCACCACCGGCAGAACGAATGGCTTCTTTTAAAGGGCGAACGCGCAACCCTTTTTGAATAAAAAGCTGAAAAAAATTAGGCCCAACAATAGTATAAGGTGAAACACCATCCCACTGACCTACGACCTTGGAACCCTCAATTTCAACTTCGACCGATGCAACCTTACCAGGTCTAGGGTAACCTACAATTTCCCCCGCCCCAATGAGATCTTCCGCTGGCAAAGACCGAACTACCTTTTCTGGGACCCCACCCCTGGCACTGGAGGGGTCCCTACGCGGTTTTCCGGCCTAGAGGGCTGTGAGCCACTATCGAAACGTTGCGGGCATAACCTAGCAAAATGATCAGTTTCAGCACAAATGTAACAAGCCCCAGTCTTGGGCTGACTGCGCTTGAGGTTACTTTGATTCGCCTGTGGACGACCTGAAGGGGAACCCCTACTGGCGGTTCAACCATTGGAACCACGACATCCATGCAAGACTCAACCCTACGAGCACCAGCAATTAAGGCTCTTACAGTAAAATAGGTGTGGTTGGTCAACATGAACCTAATTGGGCTGGAAAGATTTCTATAGATGTAACGCATTTTAGCCGCTTCATCAGCAGGCACCACCAGCTGACGAAAGAATTTCAGCATATCCTCAGCATAATCTGCCACTGTTTCACCATCTTTTTGACACCTATTTATAATGCATTCATAGACAGCATTATCAGCATTGGGCGGTTGAAAATGGCACATAAAATCGCTTTTGAACTCACCCCACGAGTTCCAACCAATGCTGGCCATGTACCATTCAAATGCTTCATCGATTAGATAAGCTGGGACCCAACGGTCCAAGAAGAGTCGATCAGGGACATTCTGACTTAATTTCAGCTGTTCAAGTCTAATGAGAAAACTTTTGGGTCCTGGACCTGCGGGAGAACCATTATAAGGCTCGACTTGAAACTTGGGTAACCTTGGGGGCGGATTGGGAACCACTGACCCTAAACCTGCTGAAGCCCTATTAGTACCCTATTAGTAGCATCGAAACTCTCAAGGTCTTTGAAATACTGAGCCTCAATACCTTTTAGCCTATTATATTCCGCAGCCTCAAGAGTTACTTGCTGAGCGGCTGAAACCTGAGTGGATGAAGCTCCACCGGGTGTGTAACCCCGACCCCTACCAGAAAAAGGAAGATTCAACGAGCGACCAGGTGACGAAGGAGGCGTTGTACCCGCACAATGAGGAGTGAATCCCCTACTTCTTGGAAGATTTCCCCCCGGAGCAGTCATAATCACAATAATTGATAATACCCTTAAAATTAATAGATGCCGCTTCCACTTTGAGGCCTTAACCAAGCAAATCAACTGCAGGCGATTGAAGCCTGTTAACCGAGCACACATCTGTAATTTCTACCAGATCCAACAATACTGCTTTGCATGAATTTCTTACCAAATTCGGCCACCCTATTCACCAGAAAGCATCACGCTGAATGAAAACCCACTTAAACGAACCGAGAGGTCCCCAAATGAATAGGACAGGCCCCCAAATGGAACCTTATTTTCAGTGCTTAACCCAGTAACACTTTTAACGACTCTGAGGAAGGCGGTTCCCATTAAGAAAAGGCTAGCAATAAACTTTCCCCTCCCCTATAATCCTCACCACAGAGCCGATGCACAAATTCTGGTGACCAAGGTGAACAAATTCAACCAAATTAACAAAATATACATTTATTCAGTAAATAACAACCAGGCAGGGCACTCCAAAATTCAATGTTAAATTTGCAGATCTAATCCAACTTAGACCAGTTCTATATAAATTCACAAACACTGACCAAGGCCTAAATTTCTAATTGACAAGCCCAAAAATATTTCAACCCAAAATTTAAATTTCTTTACAGTCGCCTTAGTCAATGAATAACCTCGAATATTTACAGCATGCCCATATGTA
>JAHWFP010081945.1:7319-25808 GCA_023313725.1 Lithobius niger
CTCCCTCACAAAGCTCTTTCACGTTCAGTCAACTGTTGTCATCTCTGGCAACACCAAGTACAAACATGGGAGAATTGTGGCAATGTAGGGGAGAAGAGGAGGGGTTGAGGGGGAGGGGAGAAGAGGAGGAGTAAAGGAAGAGGAAGGAGAGGGAAGATGTTGGAGACGAGAAGAGAGAGAAGAACGGAGAAAAGGAGCGTAAGGGGAAGAGGGGGAGGGGAAGGGAGAATAGAAGGGAAAGAGGAAGGGAGGATGAGAAGGGGAGATTAGATTATTTCCTTACTGAATGTGGACATAAAGCAGAAAGCCACATGCGGACTTTCATTCATTGGGCTTGCAGGGAACAAATTTATAGCCAAAGACCAAACAACAAGGGTATCAGGAAGAAGGGCCGAAGGGCCGAAGGGCAGTCGGGGCCCGGGAAGGGGCAGTGGTGTGTAGATCGAGTGTGGGGAATTGAAAGTGCCAGAAAATGACAGAGGGCGTGAAGTGGGGTTCGGGGGGGGGAGGCAGAGTTTACAGAGGGGGAGATATCAAACGCCTGGGGGAAGGGTGGGCAGGAATACAGACCCTACATTGCATGCAGTGGGGTGTAAGGGGCAGTCGGGGGACCAGGGACAGAGCTGCGGAAAGGGATTGGGGCGCGCGCACTGAAACCACCAGTTACTTTACTAAGATGACGAAACACGCGGGAGGCTAAGTCCAGGAAATTTAATCACGTGCAGCGTGCACGGGTCCAGCTAGTACGATAAATAAAAAGCCTTTTTTTCAACCTATGTGGCTGAAATTCTGCGCCCCTAAAACATAGCCTTGAATTTATGCATGTTATAATGAGAGATTTCTTTAGTTCAGCAGCTAGTAGGTTATGTAGCTTTACTGGATTGGAGAGCTCTTAAAATCTTGCTAAGGCCAAAAAATCTAAAGAAGACAACTTACTGTAGTATAGAGTATTTTACACGATTTTAAAAATTCAAAAGTTTTTTTTTTTTTGCTCCTTGACGGTGCTGTTGAATGAAATTCGCAACTCACATGGGAAAGTTTTTAATTATTTCTTTAAAAGGATAAATATTCTATCCCATATTGCAATAATAACCCCTAATTTTTTTTTAGTTACCATTGTTCCTAATCAGCTTCGTTGCAATACGCTAGTGGTAATATAAATTATTTTCTTTGTGCTGTGAAAAGTGCAGTACCTGTCAAGCATTGTTGGCCCAATGATGCTGCTTGCCGCTTGAGACTTGAATAGCTGCCTCAGTTACCCTACCGTGCATGCGCGGTCCTCCCTATAAAGGATGCGTGCTTGGGAAGCTCGTCATCTCTTTGTCTCAAGCTGCCGCCCTTTCGACAGCTCGCTGCACCTGGATTGTTCCCCGCCGTTTTCTTCCCTTTCTCCGCAGCTCTCCCTGCCCTCGGCGACCACTACACGCCTGGCCCCGATCAGATCGTGTATGTCGCTGACTTTGCAGCCTTTTCCGCCGTTTCCGACTACCTAATCATGGCGACCGCTACACACCCGGCTTTGCACGGGATGCGCATGTCGCCTCCGACGCCAACATCGACTCCCGTTCGCCCCTCACGGCCCACCGGTTCTAATACATGTACTCGACACGCCGAAGTGCTCCTCTACAAAACCAAGTAGCAACTCCGGGAAACCTCATCTCCCACTTGGATTTTGGATTTTCGCCGCCCCTCGCCAATGATGGATGTCGCACCGTGCGACACTGCTCTTGCCTCGGATGCTGCTCTCTCTCCTCCGGCCATCCTTCCCGCCCGCGTTGACCGCTGCGCGCCCGGCTTAGTACGGGACGTGCATGTCGGCAACGGCGACACCGACGACTCTCCGCTGCAAGACGACCAACGCACGCCGCCCCCTCCCGCTCTAACGGTCTTGGCAGAAGACGTGCGACACGCCAAAGCGCTGCTTCTGGGCGCCAAGTGAAGTTCCGAGAAACCACGGCTCATGCCGGCCAACCACCCGACGACTCGCCACTTGACCTATTTTCCAGTTCGTCGCGCAGACAACACAGTGTCACACGCAGTGAACCGCACAACCAAGTCGTCTCGGTCTTTTGCCATTTTGCCGGAAAGACACCGATGCCTCCCCAGTCATGCACCTCATCTGTTCGGCAAGCCAACACTCGTGACTGGGTCAGCTCTACTTCACCTCATCTCCCACCTAGGTCTTGGATTTTCGCCGCTCATCTCTAAGGAAGGATGTCGCATCATGCGACACTGCTCTCACCGCGCTCTTCCCCCGACCGTCTCTTCCGCCCATGACGACCGCTATGCGCCCGGCTTAGTACGGGACGTGCATGTCGGCAACGGCGATACCGACGACTCCCCGCTACAAAACGGACAACACAATCAGCCGCTTCACGAGTCCGATACGCCTCTTAGGGGGCTGATTCCGACACCAGCCCCACCACTTGGACATCTCCCACAAACATAAAACCCGTCAGACAAGACAACCTAGCCTTTCGAACGTCTAAATCAAACAGGCACCAAGTCAGTCGCCCTTCTACCGTGAAACCATCAGCTCCCTCGAGTGTCGCACAATGCGACACTCCCCTCTGGGAATGAAGCAGCCCTTCGTGCCGACCAACGACCACGCTCGGACTTTCGCCGCTCTGCCAACAAGACACCAACGTCTCCCCCGTCATACATCTCATCGGTACGGCAGGTTAACACTCAAGACTGGGCTGCCCCCACTACGACCCATGAAAACCATAAACGTACGTCGCCCAACGTCGTCTCACCAGCTGCGAAGCTCAACCGCTCGTCAGTGTCGCACGATCCCACCACAGTGTCACGAAACCCTCAGACGCCTCTGCCGCTCACATAGCATTTCCTCTGCCCGGACAACATCGACGACCCAACCGTACCATAGCATTTCTTCTCATTACTGCTGAAGACTCCGTCGCACAACTCTGTGTCGCACAACACTGTGCCACACAACTCCGTTTTGCCGGCTATGAAGCACAAGCTCCTGTCAGGGACGGCCGACCCTACTGCAGTGTCACGACATCCCTATAAGCCTCCACTGCCCGTAAGGCATTTCCTCTCCCGAACAACAACATACGCTGCACCGGACTACTTCCGCTATAAGCCTTCCAGATCCACTGATGTTACCAAGCAGAAGCCCCGTCCGCAACGACCACTGTACGCCCGGCTCTATACGGGACGTCCACGTCGTCATCACCGACGACGTTTCTCCACCACATGTCGGCCAATACGCCTCGCCGCCTCCCGTCTTTTGGACCTAGTGGAAGATGTAAGACACACCAAGGTATCCCCCCAACTTACCAAGCAGAAGCCCCCGTCCACAACGATCGCTGTACGCCCGGCTCTGAACGAGACGTCCACGTCGTTATCACCGACGACGTCTCCCCAATGCATCTCGCCGCCTCCCGTCCTTTGGACTTGCTGGAAGAAGTAAGACACAACAAGGTACTCTCCCAATATGCCAAGCAGAAACCCTCGCCCGTGACGACTGCTGCGCGGCCGATGCCGTTCGGACGTACGTATCACTAAGCTATAGACGCCTCTTCTGCTTACGACCCCCACCACCTTTTTTACGAGATGCCGACACCTTCCGCATTCCTCACCTAAATTAAGGAGGGATCACTTCCACCACGTGCAATGGCTACCATTGACGTACGTCGCACGACGCCGATCTCGAACTCAACCTGCTCACGCACTCTCCAGTATCTCGCCACCGTCTGATGCCTCCTCCGGCCGGTCATCATTCCCGGGCGGCACAACCGGCGATCCGTCCACACCTCTACATCTCTTCTCCCGCCCACTGTCGCACGATGCGACACAATTTAGCCACCCCGCACCCTCACGCCATCTACCGTGGGACCGCCATATCGACACCGCTCTTGTTCGTTGCCGTATAGCTTGCCGCTGAACCTGCGAGTGTCGCACAACACCTTCACTCTCCCGTGACGTCACATCTCTCCGATTTCCAAAACGAGGCTCCTTCCTGTTCCCGTTTCCCGCGTCTCTTTGTGTTGCTTCCAGTCGCTGTTTAGTGCCTCGGGATTTCAGAATTTCTTCGTTTGTACTTCTTCCAACATGGTGAAAGTGCTAAAACCAGTTCACCCAACCCTAAAGGACCCTTACGCCGGCAGACTGCCACTAATTCAAGATCCGGGATCCTGTAACTGTCCAGGCCTAAGAAACCCCAATAGGAAGGACCCCCACACTTCAGTTTGTCCAGCACACAGGCTTTGCAATTATTTTGACAATCCGTGCCCGATCTGCATTTCTATTCCTTTTGAAGACTGGAAAATTATCTCGGCACTAAACCACCCTCTCCTCTTTACGGAAGAAGCAGAGAACTCATCAGGGACATTCCAAATCTCCTTTCAAGTCCCCTTCCGCCAAGAAGCCTCGTCCTTCATCTATCGCTGTCACCCAACCTGTCACACCGACTTACTCACCTTCCCCTGCGTCAGCAACACCAATGTCGCAGCAATCATGGGTTACATCCCCCATTTCAACGGACTCACCATCCCTCCAGGATTCCCGGGAAAATCACCCCACATTGACCACGGAGGAGCACAAAGACCCACTTCCATCTCATTTCTCCGACAACCCTTCCTCCCCACAAGAAGTCATTGTTCCGTTTTCTTCCACTGAACAGGCCTCAATAGTCGTTCCTGCTACACCACGTTCACCTAACAAGGATGAACCTATTGTGCCCTCTCCTGCTCTTTACTCTCCTCGTTCTTCTCAGTCCTCATCTGCTTCCGAAGACGACACCATTGCCCCCCCCCCCCTTCCACTCCCGGATCCGCCACAATCTCTGGCCCCGGAATTTCCCCTCTTTTCATCTGAATCTGACGAGCCCTGTAAAATCAACCAAAGGAGATCTTTAAGGTCATTAAACACAAACTCAAGCTTAAGGAATCAACAAAGATTCAACTGGACATTAACTGCCTACGGGCCAAGCCTATCCTCCATTCTTGGCAGAAGAAGATTTCATCACAACAAAGGCAAATCACAGACCTCAAACTAGAGATTGACAGACTTCGAACCATCAACAGCAAACAACTTTTACACTTAACCTCATTAACTCTTCAACACGCTACAAAAAGGAAAAGAGCACCCTCTCCTCCCCCACCACATCAAGGCCTTTCCGACCCATAAACTTTCTCGCCCTGGAACTTATCACGACTTTCATCCGACAGAACTTGGAAGCCGGCCTACAAGCCCCCCGGACCCTTTCGTTATCCTGGACTTGTACAACCATCCGACCCCCGTGTCAACCCCCCAGCACTTCCTTCCAGGCCTCTTACAAGGGTGGAACCCTCGCTTGAAGACGAAACTTCTCTACCAACCCCATCAACCCCATCCCAAAACAACCAACACAACGAAATATCTGGGGCATGGAAAAGTATCGCATCCACAGCCCGAGACCACAACCTCAGATCATTCTCCCTATGGCAGTATGATAACGACACCACGTTTACCCCACTGCACCCGGATCTCTCACCACTCTCCTCAACCCCCACTCTCGAAATTCCATGTTCCCCATGCCGGCTGAAAGCAAAAGGATTTCATTTCGGCCTCCACAACCCCTCCTCACAATTAGCCGATTCCTCATAACCCTAAAAAAAAAAAAAACATAAAAAAAAATCCCTAGAATAATTACAGTTAACCCTTACATATCAACCTTCCTTTAATCATTTTTGGCCAGCCCAGGGACTGCCCCTCCTATCATCTTTCTTAACCTAGATTTCTGCCACATTCACACCCCTATGAACTCTCTTCTACGCACCCTGTGACTTACCTTACCCCCACCGGGATTCACCAATGAAGACTCGACCTGTGTCCTCTCCTGCTCTAACCCAAGCGGAACTTCTCCTCCAAGTCCGGATGATGTCACCTCCTACTAAGGTAAACATACATTGTGATTTTCATTTTGCCATACCTTTGTCATCAATTACCTCAAAAAAAAATGATGGTAATTGGGGAAACCAACCCAGGTGACAGCAGCCTCAGAACCCCAGGGACTCAGTCAAAAGGTGCCCGCCGCCTAATTTGACGAGGTCGGCCTGTCAATGCTGTAAATTGACAGGTACTGCACTTTTCACAGCACAAAGAAAGAACATTTTCCCGGCCCCCAGCCAGGCCGGCTAAAAATGGTTTCTTTTGCTGTAAAAGTGCATTATTTTAGGCCCACCCTGCCTCCCCTCTCGAGTCATCTTCTGACACAATTGAGAGACAAAGAGATTCGAGTTTCCCAAGCACGCATCCTTTATAGTGCGTAACTGAGGCAGCTATTCAAGTCTCAAGCAGCAAGCAGCATCATTGGGACAACAATGCTATAAATTGACAGGTAATGCACTTTTACAGCAAAAGAAACCATTTTTAGCCGGCCTGGCTGGGGGCCGGCAAAACGTTCTAATTATAAGCTTGTATTTCTTTCTTAAATACTGATGGTGACGGTTCTTAATTGTTCTTTGTGTATTTTAAAGGTATCAAAAGAAAACAAAGTAAACAAATTTCCATTTCTGCACTTCAAAATTCTGATGTGTAACTAAAAATCTTTCTTTCGAATCTAGACACACGCTAGTGTGTCGACGCCAAGTAATAGTAGTTCGTCCGATTGTAGACATCCGATTGTTAAAAAATGATTGTTGATGAAAAAAAGGCGGATTGTTGCCGATGGCGCGGCCAGTGCGGCAGTTTCTGCTGTCTCTAAAGAGAAAGGGGATAGTAACTCAAGATGACATCTGTAGGGGACTGGTGAATACGGACAAGTGCAAGGAAGTGTGGGGTTTGGCGGAGGCCATAGGCTTAGACGAGGATGACTTCAGGTTGTACGGAGTGGCTGTAAAGGAAGAAGAGGAGGTAGGCCCAATGATTGTAGTTGGTGACAATGGTATTGCCAACAAAGTCAACAACAATGACAGTTGTGGTATTGTTGTAGAAGGTGATGGTGGACAAGGGCTACGTGGCTCTGTTTGCGACGAAGTTTACACACCAAATGTGTTGCATAAAAAAGTTAATTTGTTGAATACATCGCGTGACTCGGAGGAGTTCCCTGATTTAAATCCGAATGAAGCACAATGGGATCTGTTTTGGCTAACAAAGATGTATAGGGGAGGATTGTCAAACATTGGTATGGAGCTGTCTTTGATAATTATTGGGGAGAGTGCGGGTCGTCCGTATTTTATTAAGGACTTGAGAGATGCTCTGGCGCCGATAGTAAACCTGAACAAAATCACCGGTATGGCCTGGCTACGTGCCAACAACGCCTTCCAGGTCTTGTTTGTGGATTCAGAATTGAAGTCGCTGGTTAAGAGGGCAGGGTCCATCTCACTGCACGGACATCCTGCAACTGTTCATGACTTGTTTGTACGGACCCTCCGAATGAGGGTCCACTGGTTGCCCCTGGACTTGTCTGACGTGTAGTTGAGGAGGGCGTTAATGAACTATGGCGAGGTCCTATGTATACGTCATGAATACCACGATATAGAGGGTGTGCGGTGTGCGGCACTGCCGCACAGGTGTGCGTTCTGTGGTGCTTCGAATAAGTGACTCCATTCTTGTTGAGGACATTCCCGATATCATTGGTGTTAAAGAGGTACCAGCCCTCCTGGCTGTTCACGACAGGTTGCCGCGTTGCCTAAAGTGTCGGCAGCGTGGCCACCTGCGCAAATTTTGTCCGTATGTTTCCTGCAGCTGCTGTAATTCGTTCGTCACAAAGTGGGCCCTTTGTGTCCATCTGGCCCCTGTGGAGGATCCAGCAGTGGAGCCACCAGTCCTTGACAATGTCCCTCCAGTTGCAGCCACCAAGGACACCGGCACAACCCCTGGTGGTAATCAGGCTGAGTGGGAAGTGGTGCGTCAACGCAAACCGCCAAAGCGTAGGAAAGTGTCAGGGGCCCAATCGTCCCTAGACGGCTCTCCGCCCCTCTCCAAACAGCAGGCGATTGACTGCCAGAACAAGTTCTCTGCCCTGACTCCAGTTGATGACCAGGATTGTCTGGTTCCCGAAACCCAGGTGTCGTCTAGTCCAGTTAAAGCCATTCAACATGTTGCTGATACTGCCGGTTCCGTTGTCTCTGACGGCAGTCGTATGTGTGTCTCGCCAAGTGTTGACCTAGCTTCCAACCAGCTCGTCAGGGAGCTGAAAGTGCTGAGTATTCCGTTCAGGATGTGTGTGTTGCTCCAGTGGGGGCAGTCAGTGACTGTACGTTTGCTAAAGTGCATGGTTCTTCTTCCTATGCCGAAGTTGTCTCCGTGTGTAGTGATGGCTCACCCTCTGATTCGGCAGATCCAGGAGGCGTTCTAGCTGTGGACTGGGCTGAGGATAGTGAGGAGCTAATGTCGGATGTTGCCGATACCAGTCCGGGTGGTAGTTTTTATGAGTCCAACGCATTTGAGGGTGGTGGTGAAGTGGAGCTGTTGGAAGTCCAGGTGACACCGGTCGTACTCTATTTGAAGTTCATTCTTCGGTGGCAATTCCGAAAGCTTTGGGCTGCCTCTCGCGTCGGGACTCCGGCTTAATCTCCAGGCTGCGAACTGGCCATGTACAGCTCCGTGCACACATGTTTAGGCTCGGCTGGTCGCGTACCCCGACCTGTCCTTGTGGCAGAAGTCCTGAGACCGTTTATCACTTTTTATTTGACTGCCCTCTGTGGGCTGATCAGCGTTGCATTGTTCTAGAGAGAACAGAGGATAGTTTGCGCCGGGTCTTGGGTGTCCCCCCGCATTCTAGGGTGCGTCAGCAGTCTTTGTACAGGGCCCTCGCGTTCTGTAGGGCCACGGGGCGCTTCTCCTCAGTTGGAGCCTCAGCCTGTTAGCCGCTCCTCTACCCAATGGGTAGAGTCGTATAGGGCATGTGCGACTTTTGTGTGAACCTGTGGAATACTGGGTGTACTGGTGTACTGGGTGTGTTGTGTTAGATTTAAGTAGTATTTAAGTCTCCTTGACCGAGTGTACGGATTCAAGGCCATTTCGACTCGAATAAAGCATTAAAGCATTACAGCGGTCTTCAGTAGCAGACTGTGTCTTTTAACTGAAACCAACTTATACCTGATTTCAGCATACATAAATTCCCTATGCGGTAGAATCTTTGCAAATCGTTTGAATCAGGTGTCTTGGGTCCAGTAACAAAGAAAACCTCTACAAGAAAATGTGGGAACGTGTTCTTTATGGAGAAAAAGTACCCTCAATAACGTTGAGTGTAACTAGTTACTAGTAACTAGCTACTCACCAGGCTACCACGTTAATTCTCATAGGGTATAAAGACACCTCTACAGCTCATTAGAGAAACTTGCCAGATCTAAATTTCGGCAGACAGATAAAGCCTAATATGGGGAAGTACCTTTTTCTAAAATGGGCGTTGCAGCTAGAAGCACATGGCCCTGAAGTGGCTCGTAAGTGGAAAATTGTTGTTGTAACCATTGTTTGTATTGTCATCCAACAGTCGTTCTTATGGAGAAAAAGTGTCTTCAATAACGTAACGTGGACATTTTATTTTATGTAGACTTACTGTTCTTGCAGTCCAGTGTAAATGGCGAGTAATTTTAAATAGCTGGTGAGTTGATTAGTTTTAGTAATCTTCGTCTGCCACCAGAATATTAGAACTGTATGAACATTTACCATTCCGTGAGTTTGCAATATGTGTTCATGATTGAATGATTAAGGTTAACCACGGGAGTGCCAAGTGAAGGGGGATGCACTGAATGAGCGAGCGAAGCGAACGAAAATCATCGTTTGTTAGCCAGTGCGCTCAAAAATCGGGTTAAATAAACTTAAGCATGTGAAACATGCGCATACAATAAGCCAAACCGCGTCCATTTGGCTGGTGAAACAGCTAATTGGGCAATGGCAAACGTAAAAATTATGAATTAGAGATAATTTATAGACACTCCCGACAAAAACGGTAGAAGCGACTATTAGGAATTCTTTGTATTCACAGGCCTATGAAAGTTGTGATATCCACCCAAAACCAAAACTGGTATAAGAGCAGCCGTTAAGTTTCCAAAAAGGGGCGGCCTTTCAAAGTAGTGATATCATTCTACCAGGGAAAGGCCGCCAAGGTTAATCATATTAGCCAAGTTAATCGCACGGAATAATACTTTGGACGTTAAATGAAAACTTGCAGATTGCTACCGCTAGTAGCAATCTCCTAGTTTTCATTTAACTTTCGAACTGTAAGTAGGTGCGATTAACTTGGCTAATAGGATTAACCTTGGGGCCTTTCCCTGGTTGAATGATATCACTACTTTGAAAGGCTGAACCTTTTTGGAAACTTGACAGCTGCTCTTATACCAGTTTTGGTTTTGGGTGGATCTAAATGACAGCAGAGCCAGAGTTTATTTTATGGTACGGAGCCACCCTTTTATCTGCAAGAGAATTTCAGTAAAATTTTTGTCTTTATTATTATTTAAAAATATATATACTTGTCATTTGCAAATAATATTCATATTCCCTGTTTTAGGGTAGACATTGTGTCAACTCACATTAGTTAATAACCTGGGCTATTACACTACTATCATACAAAAACATAAGGGCCAAAAAAAAATCAAATTTTCGCCATATAAAGTAGTTATATCAGACACAAAATAGCTGTCAGCAAGTTTGTGATTCGCCCATGTTCACTCTACCACCAACATGTTGAGTGTTTAAGTGTTGAGAAGGTTGAGTTAGAACGGAAAACTTGGTGACAGCCATTTTGGCTTTTGATATCACTACTTTATATGTCGAAAAACTTGATTTTTTTTGGGCCGTTGTTCGCTATTTGTATATCACCGTTTTTTACAGTATGATGTCATTACATTATGTTGCGGAAATTTGATGGGTCCCTTTACGTTTATTATACTCCAGCAAAACTAAAACTATTAATTTCTCCGTTTCTATTCAATATATTTCGACCAAACTTGGCCAGATAGTAGATAGCAACTTTTCCTAACTTTACACCAACTTTTACACGAAAATTTACGCGGTACAGCGTAATAGTAAGTGGGTCCACCCTATCAAAGCTACGTGTAATCCAAGCTCCCTGGTATGGTGTTGACACTGTATTAAAAGTAGCGAAGAAACAAGATGGCGAACGAGTTACGAGAGAGAGCCGAGGTGTGGTGCAAGAGAGAGAGGCAGCAGTGCGGACAGTAAAACTCTTTAGTGCAGCAGTAGCAAACAGGGATAGAGTGGCATGGGGTGACAGTGAAGGTGAAGTCGAAGAGGAAGAGGAAGGAAGACTTGAGTAGGAGATAGACGAACGGCAGCAATCTAGGGGTTTGCAGACCCTCAAAAGGCTATATGGAGAAGGTCGGACTAATGTGAGGATGCCAAAATCGGTGGTTATGTTGTGCACAGTGGCAGGAGGACCTTATCCTACTACCCAGATTTATCTTGCAGTAGGGGCTGAAGAGATCGTGCGAGCAGGTACACTGTGTGCGAGCCATGTTTTTGAGATTGAAGTACGAACCTTCGCTGCGAAACAGAAGTTGCTAAAAGCAAAACTTGTCATTAATGGTTATCCGGCAGAAATGCATGACCTACACGAACAGTCCATACAAGCGTGATTGCATTGGCTGCCTCGAAGCATGACACCACAGGAGATAGCGATGGGCTTCGCGCGTATAGCGACCCTTGAGGAACATGAATTTGAGAGGCTGAAAATCAGGGGCAACAGTGTGTGTGAGACGACAACTCACCGGGTGAAGCTGGGATTACGAGAGGGGGTGACGATTAAAGATGTGCCGGACGTCGCAGTAATCAAAGGCATCCAGGCATTAGTTCTGGTAAAGGATCGTGCACCCCTATGTCTAAGGTGTCAAAAAATAGGTCATTTTCGTCGCGCATGTGAAGTCGCGCATGTGAAGTCGCGCATGTGAAGTGTGCGACATTTGGTGTGACCCAGAACACCTGTGTCCACATCTGCAAGCAGCAGCAAGGAACAAGATAGTGCAGCAAATTGTACAGAATAGTGAACAAGCATTTCAATCGACTCAAGGACAACGCAAGCAACAGAGAGTAGCCCCACGGCAGTTGCAACCTCAGCAGACTCAACAGCATGTTCAGCAGCAGCAGCAGGTTCAGAACTTGCAGGTGAACTGGGTCTGCCTGCTATAAGTACGAGTGCCCCCTGCCTTACTGTTGGGATAGAAAGTGCAGAATTTCGGCGACGGGAGCATAATGAAGACTAATGTTTCTGTGGGTGGTGAAAGTGAACAGTAGCATAAGAATTTGGCGCAGCACGAAGATTGTGATCAGGACTGCGGCAGTCCTTGGCTCACGCCTCCAGCCAAGCGGAAACGAAAAAGTAGGAAGAGTGTTCTGTCACCAATGTCAACAGATTTGCAGGTTACAAGTCTTTAGAATAGCATTCCCATTGAAGAAAAAGTAGATGATAGCAGTGGAGAGAATGGATGTGTCATGTCCATCGATCCTGTTGAAGTGGGAGTTGCAAGTGTGCCACAAAATGAAAACGACCATGACTGTGCGAATGTAGTGGGCCCACTTTCGCACGAGGCCCCTGGGTCGCAGATTTTAGACAGCCAAGTCATTCTGAGCAATAGTGGATCTGGGAGCACAGGAAAGGTAGGGGAATATGGTTAGGGGGAGTTTAGTACAGGGGCTGCAAGATTCGCATCACTGACGCGTTATAAATTGGCGTCTTGGAATGCTCGTGGTATTCAGCGGAAGATATTTTGGGCATCCAGGAAGCCAACAACATGCGTGGGTTTGATGCGTCTGGGTGGAAGGCGTATTGTCTTGTCAAACTCCAAGTTGGAGTTTTGATTAAGTGGGCGGCACCATACTGCGTTTTAACTGTAGTGCAACAAGTAACTGGCATTGATGCTGTGGCATTGAAAATTTACATGGCCAATAGTTGGGTCATGGTAGTATTTGTGCATGTTACGAGTGCTCCATCAGTGGCGGACTGGACAAGGTGGTTTGGGCAATTTGAAACGCCTGTAATTGTGGGCGGTGATTTTAACAGCCGCCACTACGACTGAGGTTCTGTCAGGGCTGACGCACGTGGCAATAGGTTATCCAGTGCCATTGAAAGCCAGGGGTTAGTTATCATGCAAGATGGCACGCCAACTTAATTAGGTGGTGCCAGAATGGGTTCAAGAGTCTGTGCTAGACTTCTTTGTGTGTTCACGTAGTGTTGCGGATAAGTATGAGTTTGCTGTCTCAGATGATTTACGAGGAAATGATCACTTCCCAGTTGCTCTCACTCCTCGCAGTCAGGGAAAGTTTGAGATTAGGTCTAGAAAGCCGGGGTCGCGAAGACCTGTTGTAGGTAGTGGCATTTTTAGTGCCTGGATTGGCGAACCGCGGCGAGAGCGGCAGCGCAGCGAACCTACAGCTGTCCATCCGCAGTGGTGGACACATCGCTGTACTGTGGCTGTTAAAGATAGGCACAAAGCTTATAGGCGGTGGGAGCGGGTGCAGACAGAAGAGTTGTGGTTAATTTATCACGGTGTGTCTGCGGAGTCGCGCTTCATTCTAAGGCAAGAAAAGATGTTGTATAGTGAGCGTGTGTGTGAGCGAGTTGCTGGCTCAAACTCACTTCTACAGGCATGGAAGGCTGTAGGTCGGTGTAACAGTAAAATAGTGCAGCAGTGGGTATACAGTGCAACAGCGTCTATAGCTGACTGTGAAGTGCTGAGAGGAGTGAAAATGGCGGACACCTTCAACGCAAGGTTTGCAAGTGTGTATAACCTTGCAGAAGGCGTTCCTCCTCCCACACCAAGTGTGGGTGCTGTGTCGGAAGTGGGCAACCCATCGTGGGAATTCTCGGAATTTAAGTCATCCTTGATATGTTGCAAAGACTCCAGTGCAGCGGGTATAGATGGAGTTCGCTATAGTGATGTGCGCGTAGGACGATTACTGATCAGCGGGCACTTTTAGTACTGTTTCAGCAAGTTTTTTCTGAAAACTCCGTTCCACCAGCCTGGATGTTTATAGTTTTAGTTCCTGTTCATAAAGCAGGCAGCACCAGATCAGAATTAGTTAATTACACACCGATTGCTCTATTGTCTTGCATTAGGAAAATGTATGAACGAATGGTTATTAAAAGATTAAGCTGGCGCTTGGAATACTACGAATGTTTAGCTGGTGTTAAGTTCGGTTATCGCCCGAGTCTCAGTGCCCAGGATGCCGTGTTGATTTTGCTCTCTAGCATTAGTGAAGCATGGGCACAGGGCAAGGTTGTCTTGGCTGTCTTTTTAGACATCAAGGCAGCCTATGACACAGTGTATATAGCGTGGGTTAAAGCATCTCTACTAGCCATGGGAGTAGAGAGGCAAATTGTAGAAACGATTGTGATGTTATTAGGATCACATGTTTTTGTGACGTGAATGAATGGAAACTGGTCGGCTGAAGCGACCAGGGACAGGGGGCTCCCGGAAGGGAGTTGTTTGAGTCCGTCATTATTTGCGGTAGCAATTAACAAAGTGCTAGTAGAAGTAGGAAGAGCTGCAAATATCGTCTGTTATGCAGATGATGTGGCTGTTTGGTTTGTTGGTGACGTACTAAATCTGTTAGTGGAAAATACACAACGTACACTGGAGGAGGTTCAGCATCTCCTAAGTGTGATAGGCCTGCTTTGTTGTATTGAGGTTGTTGTATTTTCGAGGAGCCACTCTAGTCCTGAGTCAAGTTCAATTGCGTGTAGGAGATCAAACTGTCATCCCAAAGAGGAGTGTAAAGTACCTTGGTGTGGTCTTAGAAGCAACCCTAGATTGGACGTTAAATGTGGCAAGGTTGAAATATAAGCTACGAGCGCGGACAGCAGTGTTGCGAACACTGTGTGATGGGAGCAACGTTACACGTGGAGCACTGCAAGCAGCGTACAGAACGTTTGTTCGGTCTGTAGCAGATTATCACCTTCCGTTTTTAGTGATGTCGAACAAACATTTGTAAGAAATTCAGGTTTTAGTGAATGTATGCTTGAGTGCAGTATCGGGTTGTCTAGCCTCAACTCCACTACAAGCTCTGTGTGTTGAGTGTGGTGAAGTGCCAGTTGAGTACAGAGCAAAAGAGCTCCTGGTACTGCTTTGCTTGCGTAACCTGAGCCGCGGGCAAAAAGACCCAGTCGGTATGATTCTCGATGACTATGGGAGGTTGAGTGAAAAGACAAGAAGCATTTTGGGAGAGGCGGGTTTTGGAGTAACTCTGCTGCAGCAGGTGTCTCTCAATGGTCTTTCTGTGGCTTGTACCCGATCGCTCAGTCCGTGGAGCTTGTGCCCGGAGCTGGAACAGATCTTTGAGCCGAGTGGCACAGAGTGCGACATTTTTTGTGATGCATCGTTCAGTGCTGAAATGCAGTTAGGAGGACTTGGCATTGTGGTCCCGTCACTCAAAGTTATGGTGCAGCATCGGGTTGCTGCTGTCACGTTGAGCATGCTCTGTGAGTTGCTTGCCGTTTCGGTAGCACTTGATGTCGCTATTGACTTGCAACTGCCATCATTTGCGCTACATACAGATTCGTTGGCTGGCTACAGGCTCCTGCGGACAACGTGTGGAAATCTACGTGTGCTGGATCATTTAGTCTATTCTATCTTATGGAAATTTTGGGTTGCGACTCGCAGTAGCCGAGTAGAGTTTAGGTGGATAAAGGGTCATAGTGGAAGCTCAGGAAATGTGCAAGCAGATGGTCTGGCTAAAGGAGCTAGAGCTGAAGAGAGTCCACTAGTCGTCCCGCTACTGTCAAACAGTGGGTTCTACAGTTGTGGCAAATCAGTTGAGAAAGGGCAGATGTTGCCAGGAATTTTTGGGCTCTTCAATCGCAGTGCGTCGTCAAGGCTTGCTTGAACAAGATGAAGTTTCGGATGTGAAGATCGTGTCCAGGCTCAGAGTATGCCACACTCACCTGCGCTCGCACAGGTTTCAGTTTGGGTGGGTTCGGAAGCCGACCTGTCCATACTGTTTGTCTGATGAGACGCCGGAGCATGTTCTTTGGCATTGCAGGAAATATGCAGCGCTGAGATTACAGGTGGTTCCATGGATGCGGAAAATATTCACGGTTCAGGAGATGCTATCCTTGACTAGCGGTTACCAACCACAAGTCAGGCTACAAATGGTTGCAACGTTTTGCAGAACAGGGGGGGGGGATTAGTGTGTACGGATTAGTGTGTAGAGATTAGTTGAACAGGTACAGGACTCTCCTGTTCCCTTGTATCCGAATTACGAGCATCTTGTGCACAGTGGATGAACGATCAGTAGTAGTGCCGTACATGTGTAATGTTCCAGTGTTCCAATGTTTCCCAGTTGACAACTCTAGCCCAACCGGAGAGAGAAAGTGGGTTTCCTCTGATTTCCTCTGGATGAAGAGAGTACAGCAGTGCAGCACTGCAGCAGTGGGAGTGACAGTGTGTGTGGCAATGAGTGCGACAGGGTATTAAATTAAATTAATACCGGTATCATAGGGAGCCCCACAGTGCGAAGGAGTGGGTGGAGTAGAGATGTGGTTGGACAGTGGTGCAAGTTGGAGGTCTACTATTAGTGGTATAGTTGCTGTGTAGAAGTGTGTGTCATTGTAGTTATAGTTATTGTAGTTGTAGTTATAGTTATTGTAGTTTTGGATGGGGCATACGGCTGTGGGCCATGGCTCCCAATAAATACTCGTGAAAGAATCCGTGTTTCAGCTAAACGCATATAGATTTAAACCAAACTAAGCTACGTTGTTAATTTCAAGCTCTGGCCTAGAAATTGGCAGCTAGAAACGATAGGATGGCGTATTTATTTCGTAAATGCAGGCTTTCAGAGCTGAGTTGAATTGTTTCAAAGTGGCCAGCAACAATGCATACATAAACCTTTGTAGCACGACGCCATAGCCGTACAAAAGGTACACGGATTACTAACAAAAACATCAAGTGTGCCGTAAAAAAGGGGGTTATATGATTGAAGTTTCACTTTACTTGTTAAAATGTACACGGATAAAATTTTGATGATTTTTAATTGAAATAATCAAATGTACAATTGAGAAAATTGCATCTATTTAAGTGCTGTTGTGCTTTACCTATCATATATGTAAAACGTAAAGCACAACAGCACTTAAACATCTGCAATTTTCTTAATTGTACATTTGATTATTTCAATTAAAAATCATCAAAATTTTATCCGTGTACATTTTAACAAGTAATATGAAACTTCAATCATATAACCCCCTTTTTTACGGCACACTTGACGTTTTTGTAAGTAATGGGTTTTTAGTTTGATTTCAGCCCTTTTCGTTGCTTTATGGTTTTGCTGTACTGAAAATATTGTTTGTGAGTGCCTCATGAAAGTGTAATTGTACCGTAAATAGTTTCTTGAACAGCCTAAAGAAAATCTTAACTTTGGTATAATTAATGGTAGCTGATTAGTAATTTCAGCCAGAAATTTCAGACACACACACCCAAATATTTTGTCTTCGATAGACCCCTGACATCAGGAAACTACGAGTACTTTATGATTAATTAGAACTATGGATTAAGCAGGCCTAGGGAAAATGATAGCTGCATTATAGTAGGGGGCCCGAGATAACGACCTGCATAGGCCAAAATCTCTGCCGTAGCAGCGAAAGAAGCCTAATAATCTCTACACTACTCTCGTGGGCAGTGACCGGCGGGGAATTTGCCAGGGTTCTCTTCATGCCATCGACCAGATCAGATTCTAAAACAAGTACGCCAACTCAGCCATGATCACCACAGAAACTAAATGAAATTAATTAAACTAGTGAAAGGAAATTACCTGTAAAGATTAGCCAAGTATTAAGAAAACGTTGTCATGCCTGTATTGCGTAGATTTTCCTATTAATATTTACACATATTAATAAATTGGAATTATCTGTCTGACGCGATATTTAATCTGACTATAGACTTCTTGTTTTTTTTAGTCGCACAATATGATTCGCAGTGCATGGTCTAAAATTTATTTCAGTTCAAATTCGGACATCCGTTGTCATCTAGCAAACAAAACAATGTTTAGAAAAAGGAAAGGGGTCGAGATAATGTTCAGAATAGGTGTCATAGCCGTTGAAGGCCTGATAGTTTCTTACACTAGCATGGTCGGCCTAGACTGGAATGAACTTTGCTGGGATCTCCTTTCCAGTCGATGACCAGATTAGATTCTTTAGGTAACTAATCTAGCTCTACCACCACTCAGTCACCATGACCTGTCAAGGAAATGAAATTAATGAAAGTAATGAAACAAAATTAACTCAAAATATTAGTTATAAACAAATGTTCGCGCCAGTTTGTTTTTTCATTTATTCTATTAAAATTTTACCATTAATTAAATTTTAGTTATCCATGTATAGAGTGCGATATTTTACTTGACTTCTTGTTCTTTTTGCTATCATCACGAAAAATTATTCGTACTGGTATCATACACGGCGATAGCCGTGTATATCACCCGTGTATATGCAGGGTGGGGCAGAAAGGACGGAACACCCTCGGCAATCAAAGATGGTTAATGTTAGGATAATGAAACTTTGCGTGGTATGTAGGCGAACGGGGGGGGGGGGGG
>JAHWFP010081945.1:25908-50542 GCA_023313725.1 Lithobius niger
CCCCCCCCCCCAACTAACGATGAATCGATCACTGACCTTGACGCATATTTTCAAGGTCATAGTGATGCTAACTTTTTAACTATGCTTCGTAGAACTCCGGTTTAAATTAGAAACTTGTAGACATTGGCAAGGCATGGCCATTGCAAAAAACAGAACGAAATTCGGTACGCTAGTTTAGGAGTTAAGAAAATTGCAAGCATCATTTTGTTTTGCTGACCGAGTGGCTTTCCTGCCAAACAGTGAGTGTAAAATTAAGTCCAGTGGTCCTCAAAGTACATGAAACATGCTTGGAAACGAACAGCAACTGACACACTGATGACTCGACACTAGCTCAACACAACCTGCTACATTTCACGTATAAACAGAATGGTGCTGCAAAGTAACAGCATCTTATGCAAGTTGGCATAGTTTAGTCACCGTGGTCGTCTAGTAATGAAACTAATGTTGTTCCTCCCTCAGGTTAACATTTCTGATTTTGTTTCAGAGTTGATCACGGTTAATGAATTATGCCAATTTGCGTATGCTGCCAACACCATTGCCTACCAATACAATGCATGGTGTACGAAAGAGCCTGACAGAACTGTTTGGCAGGAAAGCCACTCGGCCAGCACAACAGAATGATTCTTGTAATGCCCGTAACTCCTAAAGTAACGTACCGAATTTCGTTCTGTTTTTTGCATTGGCCATGCCTTGACACTGTCTACAAGTTTCTAATTTACACTGGGGTCTACGAAGCATAGTTAAAAAGTTAGCATCACGATGACCTTGAAAATATGCGTCAAGGTCAGTGATCGATTCATGGTTAGTTGGCTCCCCGTTCGCCTACATACCATGCAAAGTTTCATTATCCTAACATTAACCATCTTTGATTGCCAAGGGTGTTCCGTCCTTTCTTCCCCACCCTGTATATGATTGAAGTCCTCTCTCCAGCAAAACTAAAACTATTGATGTCTCCATTTCTATTCAATATATTTCGACCAAACTTGGCCAGATAGTAGATAGCAACTTTTCCCAACTTTAAACCAACTTTTATACAACTCCGTGCAAGAGGAAACGTAGGGAGCCACACGTAAATTTGAAAAGGGTTCACTTCTTGTTGTTGTTGTCGTTCTTGTGTGACACAGTTTCAGAAAAAACTACTGCACCTACCTAAAATATGAGACATGATCTGAGCCAGAAATTTCCCTGGGCTTCAACCTTACAGGGACCACTTTTTCGATTGGTCGATCCATTCTGGAGTTACGGGACCCTAAACGATCATTTTGGTTGTTTTACATTGTTTTAACCATTGTATTTAGGGAACAATGCCACTCAGCAAACTCCAGATTCGTTCTTCGTGCACGTGTTATATCTTTGCTAAAATGTTGATTGTTGAACTGTAAAATGAAAAAATGATGCCATAGTTTTTTCTGATGTGCGCAGTGTCGTGCGGAGTGTTCCTTGCGGATTGTTCAGTGTCTGCACCAAGTATTTTATGGCAGCCAGAGTTTCATATTTTCTAGTGTACGGCATGCTTAGTCCTTTACTTCTCTGGTTTTTTTCGTGTATACTGTTTAGCATTTGTTGTTAGGAGCGTACGGTTTTGGACCATGGGTTCTGGATTAATAAATGAAATGAAATGAAATGAAAAAATGTGGTTGTGGTTTATGTTTGTGTTGATTTCGTTGGTTTATTTTTAGCATTTGTACTTGGGAGCGTACGGTTTAGGACCACGGCTTCTGGGAAATAAATGAATGAATGAAAAAATGTGCTTCGCATATTGCGAAGAATTGCGTGTTGTGACATAGGGCCTTAGGGCTTCGGGCAGATGACCAGGAGTGGTTAACGCTCGTTAAACCCTTTGAACCCTTTGAACCCTTTGAAAGAATGTGGTTGTTTTATTAGTGTATTTTAGATAAGGTGTGCGGCTTTGGGCTACGGCTCTGAATAAATACTCGTAGAAAGAAAGAAGCAGTGTTTCAGCTAAACTCACATATTTATAAACCAAACTAAGCTGTGTTGTTAATTTTCGAAATTGGCAGCTAAAAACGATAGAATTGTGTATTTATTTCACACATGCAGGCTTTCAAAGCTGACTTGAATTGTTTCAAAGTGGCCAGCAACAATCGACTGCATGCATAAACCTTTGTTGCGCGACGCCATAGCCGTAAAAAAGATACTCGGATTACAAACAAAAACCGTAAAAAGGGATTGTATGATTGAATTTTCACTTGTTAAAATGTACACGGATAAAAATTGATAATTTTTAATTGAAATAATCAAATGTACAATTGAGAAAATTTCATCTGTTTAAGTGCTGTTGTGCTTTACCAATCATATAATTTAAAACGTAAAGCACAACAGCACTTAAACAGATGCAATTTTCTCAAATGTACATTTGATTATTTCAATTAAAAAAGATCAATTTTTATCCGTGTACATTTTAACAAGTGAAAATTCAATCATATAACCTCTTTTTAACGGCACACTTGACGTTTTTGTTTGTACCTCATTCCCCCCTACCATTGTGCAGTCAGTTGGAGTCACCCAAAAAAAGTTAAAGATGAACATCAAATAACAAATTAAATACACTTTACAATTACAATTAACAATTACAATTTACAATTACAATTATATTTTACAATTGACTACACAAAGTAACACACTGGCACTTTACAGCAGTCATTCGTGGCTTGAAAGCGAGCAATTAGTTTCTTGAAGAAAACAGAAGAAATCAAACAAACCTTTGCAAGTTTAAATGAAATGTTGTGTAGTCTGACATGCACAATCCTATAAAGTCGATGAAAAGTAGACGATAAACGTGGCTCTTTATATCGTTACAAAAACAAGTGGCATGACACTCACTGTTGCAAAGAGTTTTATGCAGTTATAATGCACACAAGAAAGTGCTCTTTCCAAAGCTTTTTTTTGCCATCAAGCAACATGTTTAGAATTATACCTAGCATTCGTGGGCAATTTTAACTCACGACGATTTCGTCTTTCCCACTGAGATCCAAATATGTTGGGAGAACTTTAAAAACAGGCACCCAGATTTTTACCACATCAACTGCATAGAATCGAGGGTTGGATGGGGAAAATATTACGCTGATCAATAGGTTAAATCTTTCTAATAAACAATAAATAAAATCAGCAAACCTATTGAAACATTGAAATACTGAACACGTCTGGATTCTGTACCCAGGATCCACCCCAGTAGCACATTGGTTACAGCGGAAAGTCCTGGTTCGAGTTTCAGTCAGGGCAGTTGTCTTTTTTCTTTCTTTCTTTCTCAGAGTAGTGTATGTTGTATTCTCAAGAGGGCAAGTCTTTAATGCAGATTGTTTGCTTTGTTTACCCTTTACAAGGTGATTTATTCTTTATTTTTAACAAATTTACTATTTTTTTTTAATTTCTTAGATCCTTACGTCAACTGAAACAAACTGTTTGCAAAGAAGAAACGGCTTCCTCCTTGTAGGAGAAAGAAAGTCGAGTGTAGTGGCAATCCTGGGGATTCGACCCGGGAAACCTTCGAACACAGCAGATGTCCGAGATAATGTCCAGAATAGATCCCATAGCTCCCATTTGTCACACTGCTCTGATTGACACAGCCAGGTAGAAACTTTGCAAGGATCCCCTTTACAGTTATCGACCAAATAAGCCTATTGAAGAACTAATCTGAGTTTTGCCACTGCTCAGCCAACTTGACTATTGAAACGAAAATAATGAAATTAATAAAACCAATAAACCAATAAACCAATGTTGGCTCCACTGTATTTCTTCATCTAGCGTATAAATATTTAGAAGCATTAATTTACTTTTAATTTTCTATATGATGTAATATTTTGTTATACAGGGGCAATATTAAGAAATATTAATAATAGCAATAATTCGTTATAGTTTGCAATTACCATTGCATCCACTCAGTTTTGTTTTGTAACTAATGTTGATATCTCTTTCAGCGAATTTCATACAATAAGCACTGTAATAGGACCAACAATGGCTTTCCCCACTTATTGTTTAGACAAAATCTCATGGTTCCTTTGTTGCCATCCTGCCAACCATCACGACGTATTAACAATCATTTTTGAGAGCATTATTGAAGCCCTCCGTATAACGAAAGCGAAGGTGTTTTTTTTTTTGCCCAGTATTTATTTATTTATTTAAAATAGTCGTAGCACCATAAGGCATTAGAACGACATCTAAAATAAAAACAAACAACTCCAATAAAACTATGTATCAGAGTGGCTGCACTGTATTGCAGTATGCTGAGCAACCAAACTCTTGTTGAATGCACAGTGTCACTTGTTAAATCATTCCAGTCACAGATAGTTTTTGGAAAAAAAGAACTGGCCAAAACATTTGTTCTGCACTGAAATCTTCTGATTTTCTTAACGTGATCATGCCTCCCAATGTAGTCAGGGGACACAAGGTAGTCGACAGGATTCAAAATTGTGTCCCTGTGGAAAATCTTATGTAACAGTCCAAGTCGCCGGTCCCTTCTGCGAACACACAAAGGCTGCCATTCTAAATTGTTCATCATGCCGGACACGCAGGCATCATAAGTGAATTTATTAAACACGATTCGGGTAGCACGACTCTGCACGCCTTCAAGAGCATCAATTAAAAATTGAGTACCTGGGTACCAGACTGCACAGCAGTAGTCAAGTTTAGATCTAACCAAAGCATTAAAAACTAATTCTCTGGTGCGTGGTGGAGTGCCATGAAGTACACGGTTTATGAACCGGACTTTGGCATTTGCGTCGGCACAAAGACTCAAAATATGGTCATTCCATTTCAGCTTGTTAGTAATTTGTACTCCCAGAATAGACAGTTTATCCACTACCTGAAGAGCATCTCCACCCATAGTGTACTTTGGAATAAACACATTTTTATTTCTAGAAACTGATAAAACTTTAGTCTTGCTAGCATTCAAATTCATTTTCCACTTGATGCACCAGTCTGTGATACGCTCCAAATCATTTTGTAAAATATCTCTATCCGTAGCCTCAGAAATAATAAGAGTATTGTACTAATAAGAGTATTGTAATAAGGGTATTGTAAGAGTATAATAAGAGTATTGTACACTCTGCATGAGAAAACAGGGCAGACATGTCTTACTAACATTTACGCACACGACAGTATCCAATACGTTAATTCTGTGTAATTGTGCTGAGTTCGGGTAGTAAGAAACACTGAAACAGATATGTAAACGTAATGGCCCCCCCCCCCCCCCGGCGGCTCACATTAACTAACACCCTGACTTGAGGTCCCAAATTCAACTAAATGAAAAATGTAAATTATCACTCACTTAAATCATAACGTTCGGTAACAATGCGGTAAACCAGCTGAAGTCGATGAGTGGTGAACCAACGAGTTCAACAGACACACACTGAAGGTGCACTGCATTGTCACCGAACAACATGGTTTAACAAACTTATAAACGAGCCCGTTGTTGCGACTTGCGTGTGTGTTTGTACTATACCAGTTGAAGTACTGTTGCTCAATTCCGAATTAGGCAAACCATGGACTCGTGAAACTGCCCCATAACTCCGTGCCTTAATGTATACCGAACGTAAATGTACGATTTGCCGTTAATTGAACAAAATTAGCAACTCTTCCATGGCCGTAACAATGCATTAATTTCCACGAATGGTGGCAACAATCAACCATTGTTTAAATTCGTTAAATGCACAGCCAAGCGTGTATTAATTTAGGTAAGCTCACGGAAGCTAGTGCAATTACTTTTGTATATGCAGGGCCCGGAGTGCGTGGTATACTTAAGCATGGAAAATTCGATTGGTGGTTAAGTGGACCTGAAAAAAAATTTTTTAAAAGCCTTTCAGGGCTTGCCCTCCAGGCCCTTATGCCTTAATCCGTCATGGAAAACCAGGAAAAGATGCTACCCTTGCGCATGTTAGGAGATACAAATTGGACGAGCTTGAATACGACCTCCACGGTCATTTTGGATATCATCATTGGATTTGCCATAGGTAACTTCCAATACAAGCATGATATTATCAGCAACCCATATCCAAGTGTTAAGAATATAGATATTTCACCTGGTACGGGACTTCTGAGGCACACTGTATAAACAAAATACACCTCAAAATCTAAGAAAAAAATACTTCAGCAAATCTAAGTAAAGAAGTAACTTTGTTGTTGTTATCAGGACATCGACTTTGGAAAATCACGAAGTATCCAAATAGAAATTACTGTTACACTGTTTTTGACCCCAAATCGCGTCCGTTTCCAAGCAGGTAAATCGTTTAAAACTTCTTAAGTTGGGGTACAGGAAAACAAAAATATTACCACAAAATCAGAAATACATCCTGGATCACACGGCAGATGAAACTGATTGTATAGGCAATATTAAAAAAAATAACAAACAAACAAGAAAACATTGCCACCATTGCTCTTCAACAGGACTGAAACAGGACTGAAACAGGACTGAGACAGGACTACTCCGTTATTCATACAATTTCGAGTTAGCAGCCTCCACCTTTTCGTTTTACCTAGTAAGCTTAATCACTGCTTTAAGTTTTGTTTGCTTGTTTAGTGGAAATTTTTTCTTTCTGGAAACCGTACTGTATGTCGTTTAAAAAATTAAATTTGTTAAGGACATTTTCAATTTTGTTGGTAAAAAAATCTTTCCACGATTTTATTTATAACAGAGAGTAAAGCAATTGGGAGATAGTTTTTCAATTCCGCGTGGGTACCTTTTTTGCATGCAGGTCTAAGAAGCTGCTTTTTTAGACTATCAGGCCAACCCTCAGTATGAATTATTACTTTAACCAGTTTCAAAAGAAAGTTAGCACTGTCTTATTATTATTATTATTATTATCCTAGGAGGAGGCTAGGCCACCGGTGGGCCGTTTTATGTGGTCCGCAGGAATGAAGCAATTTTAAAATAACTATTGGCGATCGAGTGGATTCTAGAAGTTTATTCGATACATGAAGCAACAGTCATCATTTACAGACATTCCGTGAGTTTTTTGAATGAATAGTTTAGAAACTGTGAGCATAAATAACTGCTCAATCGATGGGTGATCGCGAGAGATTTATGAAAGAATAAACCTGTGTGAACAATAATAATAAGCCTGTGTGAACAATTCTGAATTTCTACACAACGTGCGTAAACGGAAATACGGAAGCTGATAACAGACATCCACGATTTTTTTTCTTTGTACTCCTGCACTAAATATGGCACGATGTGGAGAATGCGAAGATAAATTAAAAGTTGGGGAAGACGACTTCCTTACTTGTGCAAATTGTAATGGGAAACTACACCACGATAAAAAGTGCTCCGGACTTTCTGAATCGACAATCATTGGAATGGGGGGGGGGGAAAGGTGTGGAATTGCCGACGTTGCAGAACAGCAAGAGATTCTAACAAAAAAACAAGCAGAAAAAGATGACGAAATAAACTCAACTGACGAAGATCTGCCCCCACCCCCACTCACGGACGAATTCAGTCGATTCGAAAAAAAAATTGACAGCCTAAAGACCTCTAATGACAAAATACTCAAGCTGTTAGAAGACCATAACAACAAATACAACATGCTTGAAAAGGAAAATACAGAACTTGTGAAGCACAACGGAATGACCAACTTAAAACTTAACCAAATTGATGACACGCTAAAGTCAATTTTGAAAAAAAATACAGAAATTCTGAAAAGTATTGAATTTGTAAACAAGAAATATGATGATGTGATGGAAGAGCTAAAACAGGTGAAAGAAACAAATAAACATCTAAAAGGAAGAATCGACCAAATGGGAAAAAAAACGCAAAATCAAACAGTGGACAAAGATAATGTTAATAACAATGAACAACATCCACAGGATATAGATGAACTCAAAAATACGGTGAAATCACTGAAGCAATCACAAGAAGAAAATTCACAGTATAGTCGAAACCGAAATATTGAAATATTTGGAGTTGAGACAGAAGAGAGAGAAAATCTACGTGACACAATCTACAGAATTGCAGAGGCAATTGACCTGGGAGACTTCAATGACAGTTGGATAGATAAGGCTCATCGACTACCTGCGAAAAAAGATAAAACTCCCACGATCCTGATCCAATTTAAAACTAGGACTGAAAGAGACATATGGCTGAACAACAAGAATAAAAAACATTTAAATAACAATGATATTTTTGGGAATAACAACACAGATCGTGTTTTTATTAATGAGCATCTGACCCCGTACTATAAAACCTTATTATGGAAATCAAAGCAAGCACTCAAGCAAACTCACAAATTTGTCAGGTTTAAGGATGGTAAAATACAGGTAAAATATGACGAAAAGGATCGAAGAACAAAAACCATCAAAAGTGAAGAAGACCTCACAGCAATTGTAAAAAGCTTGGAAAAAAAGGAACAAAACCAACCCGATAACACAAATTTGACATCACTGCAGGAAGCAATTACTCAAAATTCAGTAATAACAGAAACGTAACTGAAGACAACTATATTAACGAGATTTGTGAAAACTTTGATGACATCGAAGCTTTACTAAACTGTGATACAACAAACGACATAAAGTGTATTCATACAAATATTAGAAGCTGTAGGCTACATTGGGACTCGTGGCTGGCAGAATTTTATACAGCAAATATACAGTGGGACATTATTGCTCTCACTGAAGTGAATATAACAGAAGCAGAATGTCCTATATATAATATTGAAGGCTATACTCAATTTTCAAACTGCAGGTCGAAACAGGAGAAGAGGAGAAGAGGAGGAATCCTACTCTTCTTCAATGAAAGTACAATTAACAATGCTGTTTGTAAAAAGGTAAAAATAGACGAAAATGAAATTGTGTCTACTGTAATGGAATTTAACAAAAAAGTGTTTGAAATAATAACTGTGTATAAAAGACCTTCAGCCAGTAGACAACACTTCATAAAAAAAATTAAAAGAATACGTTAAAAATATTCCCTTAAACAACAATATACTCTTGTTAGGAGATTTTAATTTTAACATACTTGATGGATACCAACACTCAAATGAAAAATATGACATTGAAAGGTTTGAAAACTCTATGGCTGCATTGGGCCTTACTACACATATTAATTCTCCCACAAGAGTTGAGATAAAAGAAAACAAAATAACCAAATCGTGTATTGACTTAATAAACAGCAAATTAAATAATTATCTGTATAAATCCTTTGTTATTAAAATTAAAATAGCGGATCACTACTTTACGGCGATTCAGATTTGGTGTGAAGAGAATTTGAGAAATGTTCATGAATTAAAAAATACTATCTATCAACAGCTTAACCATAAAGGCATTAACCTTCAATTAAAAAATTACAACTGGAATTATCTGCAAACATTCAGTAACCCAAATGACATATATAATGAAATTGAAAAAGTGGTTAAACAGATATATAACAATAATATTATATCAAAATGCTAAAAAAACAAGAAAAAAAATAATAAAAGACAAGAATGGATGAATCCAGAATTACTAAAATTGATCAATGAAAAAAATAAGCTATGGAGTAATATCTCTAAAGCTACATGTCCTGATAAAAAAGTCTTGGAAAAATATAAAACTCTTAAAAAAGCTGTAACTAAACAAATTCAAATCACTAAGTTAAATTATTATAAAACATACTTTGAAATGAATAAACATAACAGTCAACAAATTTGGGATAAAATAAACTTATTATGTGCTAACAAAAAGAAAAATAAAAGCAATCTGGATGAGCAAATAAAGAAAAATTTTCATGACATCGATGATCAGACCATATGCAATAATTTTGCCAAATATTTTAATCAAGAGGTCCCACTCCTTAAATCACATAAAAAGACATTTCAGTGTGTAGATCATGGAAAAGAAATACCAAAACAAAAAAGTGGAATTACTAGCACAAACACTATTCAAGTTCTAAAACCAACCAAAGAGGATATTATATCAATTTTTCTAAAATTAAACTTGAAAAAATCTTGCGGTCATGATGGCTTCCTGTTGGAACATTTTGTCAACAGCAAGGAACGAACTGCAGACTTTATAAAAATTCTAATAGATGCAATTATTGATACAGAAATTTGGCCTGATAATCTGAAAAAGCAAATAATAAGACCGATTTACAAAAAAAATGAAAGAAATTTGTATTGTAACTATAGACCAATTGCTCTACTTCCAATATTAAATAAAATCATTGAAAAATATTTTGCTACCTGTATTTATAAATTTTTTAATAAATTTCAACTTTTAAATAAATCCCAATATGGATTTATACAAGGTTTAGGAACCATAAATGGACTCAGTTTTATTAATAATAAAATATTAAATGCATTAAACAGCAGTAAACACATTGGCCTAATCGCTATTGACCTAAAAAAGGCGTTTGATACAATAGATACTAAAATCCTTTACAATGAACTCTATAACATAGGTATTCGTGGGAAAATGCTTCATGTTTTGGCAAGCTATATGAATAATAGGCAAAGCTGTGTAAAAATTGCGAACTCACAAAGTGAATAGTCTAATGTACAATTTGGTGTACCACAAGGTTCAATCCTTGGCCCCCTACTATTTATTATATACATTAATGACATAATAGAAGAAAAACATGGATGTCATATCATTTTATATGCTGATGATATCCTTATGGTATCAATCAATAATAAACAAGACACTATGGTTAAACATCTACAAACAGGATTTAACTCTATAAATCAATACCTTAATAACAATGAACTTTATATCAACAATGATAAGACAAACTTTATGCATATAGCTACCTCACATACTGAGAAAAAAAAAGTGCAGTATTCGCTCACATAATGAAAACTGCATGGAAAATATTACATGCTATAATTGTCCAAGAATTAAACAGGTATCTTCATTAGGCTATCTTGGACTTGAAATTGATGAAAATTGGAAATTTTATACACATATAGAAATTCTAAAAAAAAAGTTAGGAAAATAATACCACTATTATACATGGCTAACAACTCTTTCGGAGTTGAAGTAAAAAAAACTCTTTATGAGTCTTGGATACTTTCACAAGTGAGATATGCATGCACAATATATTGGTCAACTACCGAAAACTACATTGAAAGACTTCAAAAAACAATGAACAAGGCAACTAAAGCATTATATGGTACTAAATTTAAAATGTCAACAATAGAAATATTGAAGAAATATAATCTACTTAATTTTAAAATCCTTTATAAAATGACAATAATAGCGAACAATTATTTTGATAACACATATCAAATTAAAACTACAAGACATTTAAGGAACCACTCTTCGTGGCTCCAAGTACCATCTTGGAGAAACTCATATGGAAAAAGATGTCATGAATTTATTATACCAACCATACTAAATGAAATACCATTTGAAATTTGAAAGACCATAACTAGATTTAATATAAAAAATAAAATTAAGAAATGGCTATTGAACACTTACTGATTGAAATACAATTAGGGAAATTTCTAATTTGTTTTAGGCCCATGTGAAATCCATTGTAGTCAGTGTATAGAAATGCTTTGTATGTAATGAATGAAAATGTTAAATATTGTATATAAGACCTTCATTAATAATTTAAGTATTGGATATATATGAAGATTGATGCTCAGTGCACATACAAGCTTTATGAGCTTCGTGCATGCACGTAATGTGTATATACTGAATAAACTATTATTATTATTATTATTATTATTACTACACAAAATTTAAAAAATTTTGTGGAGTTAAAATAATAATAATAATTATAATAGTTTATTACTACACAAAATTTAAAAAATTTATCTGTAATAGTTTTGTTGTAAAAATGAAAGTTGCGGATCATTACTATACTGCTGTAAATATTCTGAACAGTAGGTTGATTGAAGCTGAGCTAAAAAAAAACTCGACGATTAACAAAAAACTAAATCATGTTAACATCATAAAACAATTGGACAATGTTGATTGGAATATTTTGGATAAATATACAAACCCTAATGACATGTATAATGAGATTGAAAAAATTATTCAAGACATTTATAATGAAAATACTACAGTTGTTATTAAAAAAGCAGCAAAAAAAACTATGAAAAATGAATGGATGAATAAAGAACTATTAGCGATAATTAATCACAAGAACAAATTATGGTCAAAAATAAACAAATCAGTAAAGCCATCTGAAGAGTTAAAAATGGAATACAAACTGTGCAAACGAAATTTAACCAAAAAAATTATGACTACTAAAAACGAATTTTACATGAATTTTTTTACTACACACAAAAAGGATAGTACTAAAGTTTGGGATAAACTGAATTATTTGATGGGCAAAAAAATAAAACCCAATCTTGATGACCAAATTAAAAATTCATTTGTTGAAGAAAGAACAGAAACTCTTTGCAATAAGTTTGTTAACAATTTTACTACAAAAATCACAAACTTAAAAAGAAATAATCCTAAAAAGAATTTGATTGCAGTCAGAAAAGAATTTAAATCTATTAAAAACACAATTGCAGTTTTGACCCCTACTGAGTATGAAATCAGGGAAATTTTAAACAATATTGCTGTTAAAAAATCTACTGGCTATGATGGTTTTTATATGGAGCATTTTGTACAAACTAAGGCAAATACATCAAAACTTATTTTGAAACTAATTACTGTGATTATTGAGACAGAAATTTGGCCAGAAAATCTCAAGAAACAAATTTTAAGACCAATTTTTAAGAAGGGTAATAAAGCAGATATAAATAATTACAGACCAATTGCTCTACTTCCAGTGCTGAATAAAATTGTAGAAAAATTTTTCGCTACAAGAATAGAACGATTTTTGAATAGATTTCAATTGTTTAACAAAAACCAATTTGGTTATCAAAAAGGAAAAGGCACAGTCAATGCATTAACTTATATTAATAATCATGTTGCAAGAGCATTAAATGAGGGAAAATACGCTGCTGCTATTATGATAGATCTGCAAAAGGCATTTGACACACTAGATAAGGACATACTTAAGGAAAAATTAATTCTTTATGGAATACGTGGAAAAATTTTAAACATTATAATGAGTTATCTTACAAACAGAATGTGTAGCGTGAGAATTGATAACAAACTGGGAGAATGGTGTAACATTGATTATGGTGTACCTCAAGGCTCTATTTTGGGTCCACTTCTTTTTTTAATCTATGTTAATGACCTTAAAGAAATAGAATGGAATACATATATTACATTATATGCAGATGATATTTTTATGTTATCTATCCATCTTGATAAGGAAGTCATGATCAATAATTTACAAACCGATTTCAACTTAATTAATAATTACTTTATGCAGAACGAATTGTACATAAGTGTTGAAAAAACATGCTTAATGCCAATTACAACGTCTCACATGAACACAGAAAACATTGAAATTGTTGCTCATCACTCAGACTGCCAAATCAGGAATTGTTCATGTAAAAAATTAAAAAAGGTGTCACAATCTCGATATTTGGGCTTGGAAATTGATAAAAATTGGAAATTTTATTACCATGTTGAAGAACTGATCATGAAAGTCAGAAAAATTTTACCAACTTTGTACAAAGTAAGAGACTCCTTAAACATTAGCAATAAGAAACTTATTTATGAAGCCTGTGTTTTATCCATTGTTAGATACGCATGTACTGTGTATGCATCAACAACTTCTGGACTTATTAAACGTTTACAAAAAATACTTAATAAAGCAGCAAAAGTTCTTTTTGGCAATAAGAATAATGAAAAACACACTAAAGATATTTTTAATGAAAATAGGCTAATGACTATACAACAATTAACGGAATATACAGTTATAGTGCAATACTATTTTAACATGGAATGGAAAATACCTATTACTAGAAGCGTTAGGAATAACAATAATTGGTTGGTTATACCCTTTTTTAGAAACTCTTACGGGAAAAGAGGTATGAATTTTGTTGTCCCAACTATTTTTAACAAATTGCCATCAGAAATTAGAAAATTAAACAATATCAATAAAGTGAAAAAAGAAGTTAAAGAATGGCTATTTAAATGATTTGATGGGTTGAATTTCCAAAATATTAAACTTGTTAACTAATGTCATTACTATTATTTTAATTTTTCATTTATTTAGAAAAATTGTAATTGTGCTGTACATTGCCTAAGCTATAACATTTGTACTAATTTTACTATTTATTATACATTATCAATTCTATTATCTTATATATTATTCATTTGTTATTTATTATTGGTGTTGTAGATTTCATAGGATATAACATTTGTGCTAATGAATTGTGTAGCTAATTGAAGGGAAAAAAATGTACTCTATATAATAATTTTACTTGCCTAAACCAGCACATACAGACTCGAAAGAGACTCGTGCTTCTCACTGTAAATCGTACTTAATGTACTTACTTACTGTATTAAATTATTATTATTATTATTATTATTATTATTATTATTATTGAGAGAAAAAGACGGGGATAATAGTGATGAAAACGAGGAGGTTTTAGATGAAGATGCCGATATGAAGAAAACCATACATAGAATGGAAAGGACAGTTAACGAAATTTTGAAAATGAAACCGTCCATAGATAAAATCGATACAATTTTACACGGGATGAAATTTATTGAGCAGCAATACGAAGATCTAAAGAAAGAAAACGAAGAAATTAAACAAAGACTGAAGCGATTGGAAGATAAATTAGATGAAGTCGATAAACAAAAAAAAGACACAAAGGAAATAAGAGAAACTGTTACCAAACTTAGGCAAGATCAAAACGAACTAGAACAATACAACAGAAATAAAAACATTGAGATTTTTGGGGTTGAAGAAGCAGAAGGGGAAAGCATGCAGGACACGGTCTATAGGATGGTTAATAGTCTGCAAATAAAGAATTTTAGAGACGATCACATAGAAAAAGTACATCGTCTACCAACCAGAAATAAAAATAGACCACAAACAATAATAATACAGTTCAAAACAAGAAATAGTAGAGACGAGTGGTTACAAGGGAGAAACGGAAGAATTACGAACCATGACCTATTCCAGAACAACAATAAAACAAAGATCTACGTTAATGAACATTTAACGTCATTCTACAAACAGTTAATGTGGAAAACCCGACTTGCAGCTAAAGACACACACAAGTTCATCTGGTACAGAAATGGTCACATTAATCTGAAAAAAGACGAAAAGGACAAACAGGTAAAAATAATCAAGAATGAGGCTGACTACGAAAAGTTAATCCAAGACATTCAACAAAATGGAGAATCAACAAAGTGAACTTGAAGATTGTGGTAATGTTGTAGTTAATGAGTTTAACGAGTTGGTTGATAATTTGATTGTAAACGACAGTAACAAACACTTTACATGTTTGCATAAAAATATTAGAAGCTGTCGGAAAAATTGGGAACAACTCGAAACTGAAATTACCAATTCAAAAATTGTTTGGGACTTTATCATAATTACTGAAATTAATGTAACCAAGGATGAACTTGTTAACTATAACTTAAATAATTATGAAAAAATAGGAGTTTGCAGAGATAAAAACAGAGGAGGTGGAATTTTAGTTTTTATAAGTGAAAAAAAATTAAAAATAGTTAACAAAACTGAGATAAGAGTGGATACTAATGATGCAGTTGATATAAGTTTTACATGTAATGAAGCGGAGTTTAACCTTTTAGCAGTTTATCGAAAGCCAGCCTCAAGTAGAATTTCGTTCATAAGAAAATTGAAGGAAATACTGACAATAAAATAGAAAAAAATGCTAAATTGAATATTATTATTGCAGGTGACTTAAATCTCAATATCTACGCAGAAACAATGGATTTATCGGAAAAATATGACATTGAACGTTTCCAAAATATGATGGCATCACTAGGATTTGTAGCCATGATTGAAACACCAACAAGAGAAGAACTAAGAAAAAATAAAATTGTAAAATCGTGCATTGATTTAATTTATACCAAACTCTATAAGCATCATGCAAAAGGATATGTGATTAAAGTAAAAATTGCTGACCATTATTTTACAGCAGTTGAATGGTGGAATGATAAAATGATGCAGGGCTTAGGAGACAAAACGCCTAGTCATACAGCAAAATACGAAATTAAACTAAACCACAAAAATATCATTAAACAATTACAAAATGTAAATTGATTGGGGTATATTAAATCAAAATGAAGACCCTAACAAAATATACGAAATTATTGAGACAGAATTTACAAAAATTTATACGGCAAACAAAGAGTATATTAAAACTAGACCAGCAAAACAAACTCTGAAAAATGAATGGATGACAATGCAATTGTTAGAGCTCATAAATGCCAAAAATGCGTTATGGTCTAAAATTACCAGAATGAAAAATCCAAATGAAACTTTGATTAATCAATATAAAGTAGCAAATGAAAAAGTTAAAAAAGATATTAAGGCAGCTAAACAAAATTTTTATGGAAAATTTGTTAATGAACATAGGAATGATAGTAGTAAAGTATGGAATAAAATAAATCAGTTGACGGGTTTTAATAAAAACAAACTTAATATTGATGAACATGTTTCAAAAGTTTTTGAGCAGAAGCCTGGAGTGAACGTTGCAGAAGAGTTTGCTAAAAATTTTGTAAATCAAGTACCAAATTTTAAAAAAGACAGAAATTTAAGTAACAAGAAGAAAGCAATACACAGAAAAGCAAATGAGTTTAAAAGCAGAATTTTTGAGAAAACTATAATTATTAAGGCACCAACAAGTTATGAAATTAATCGTATTTTGAGCAACCTACAAATGAAAAGATCTACTGGAATTGATGGCATCTTAATTGAACACATAATAAAGTCTAAAGAAAATAGCAGTAAATTTATCTTAAAATTACTTCATTCAATTATTGAAAACGAAAGTTGGCCTGAAAAACTGAAAATGCAAGTACTGAGACCGATTTACAAAAAGGGTACTAAAACAGATCTAAATAGTTATAGACCAATTGCATTACTTCCAGCAATTAATAAAATCATTGAAAAATATTTTGCAGATCAAATTATGAACTTTGTATCAAGTTTCCACTTATTAAACACAAATCAGTTTGGTTATCAAAAAGGTAAAGGCACAATTGATGCCCTTGAGAGAATTAATAATTTAGTTACCAAAGCACTCGATGAAGGTAAACATGTGGGCGCAATAATGATAGATTTAAAAAAAGCATTTGATACCATTGGTAAGGAAGTGTTATGTAAAAAGCTATATAACCTTGGAATAAGAGGGAAAATGTTGAATATCATATCTGATTATTTAAGAAACAGAAAATGTTGTGTTAGTGTAAACAATGAAATAAGTAACTGGTATCCAACTGATCACAGTGTTCCGCAAGGCTCTATTTTGGGGCCTTTGCTCTTTCTTTTATATGTGAACGATTTGCAAAATATTAAATGGAACACTTATATGACGCTCTATGCAGATGATATTATAATTTTGGCAATAAATTACAATCATAAGAAAATGGTAAATTATTTGCAACATGATTTTAACGTACTCAACAAATGGTTCATCTTTAATGAATTATACATAAGCACTGAAAAGACATGTTTCTTAAATATAACAACGTCCCATATGAAGAAAGAATTTAGTGAAATTACTTTACATAAAATCGATTGTCGAATGATAAACAATAATTGTTCGTGCAAAAAGTTGGAAACAGTGGTTGACTATGCATACCTTGGTATGATAATCGACGAAAACTGGAAATTTTTAAAACATATTGATAACCTAGTATTAAGAATTAGAAAAATAATACCAATGTTGTATAAAATTAAAGACTTCCTAAATATTGCTTCAAAAAGAATTCTGTTTGAAAGTTGGATAAATTCAATAATTAGATACAGCTGTAGCATCTACGGATTTACTACTGACGGATATATTGATAAATTACAGAAAATACAAAACAAAGCAATTAAAGTACTCTTTCGGAAAAAATTCGGACAAAATACGACAATGCTTTTTAAACAATATAAATTAATGACAGTTAAACAAATGGTTTATAATTGTATTATACAAAGAAATTACTTTAAATATGAATTTAAGGAACCAGTCTTGAGAGATAGAAGAGAATTGGCAGAATGGCTTAAAGTACCTCAATGGAGAAACTCGTATGGTAAAAGAGGATTGGGATATGTTGTACCAACTGTTTTTAATACCATACCATTAAAACTAAGAAATATTAAACATACATCAGGTATGAAAAAAGAAATAAAAAAGTGGATTTTATCAATGTAGCTAAATTTTAACTGATTATATTGTCTTTTAGCGTTTTGACTAAAGTTGTTCTAATTTTAATTTTACTTCTAATTTTAAATTTTAAATTTTTGTTTTTGTTACTTACTAGTATTATATGTGCTAAATCCTATGTGTTATATGTAAATGGTCCTATATACAAATGTGCATATTAATTTGTGTAAATATTGATTTTTTAATTCAGCACATACAAACTCAGCCGAGTTTCGTGCTTTCTTTCTAAATTAAATTAAATTAAAAAAATTATTATTATTATTATTATTATATAACTTATTAACTTATAAGTCAATATAACTTATATATAATATAACTTATATATAACTATATATAACATAAGTCTTTACTTGCTGTATTAATACTGTGGGCGTGATTTACCTTTAATCACGTAGTAGAGTTGGTATGCTGTCACCATGATTCCATATTGTGAATGAATTTCAGCAGTACTACGCTTATGCTAATAGTACACGGTGCAATAAATATTAGATGAGTCTATTGGGGAATAAGGAGTACGCATTGAATAGAGACAATTTAAAACAATAACGCCATGTTTACAAAAAACATTGTCTTCCATTGTTATCGAAGCCAGGGTCCCTCACAGAGACCTACTACAATAACTGGCTCTGGCTTCAGACTGCCCGCGAGACCTTTTCGAAACTTTGTTAATAGTACACGATCCACACACGGAGACAATAATGAATGGAGCAATGTTTTTCTTTTTTAGACACCGGCGCTGCTGTAGCCAATACTTGTCTGCTCATTTTCTCCCTCACTCTGTTCGGAAACTGAGCCGGCTACATACATACATACACACACACACACACACACACACGCACACACAAACACACACACACACACACACACACACACAGAGCTGCTAATATTTTCTCTCTCTCTAGCTATTGTGCTTTGATTCTTCCTTTACTAGATTTGCTTTAACCTTCAAAAAGTTTACAGTAATGTTTAAAATTGAGCCGATTCATCTATACGAGCTTAGTTTGCTTCAGGTGGCATAAAGTTAAAAAGAAATTTTGAACATTAGAAAAACAAGGCAACTGCAAGCGTTCAGAGCATGAAAACGATACATAAATTTGCTAAAGGATGCTCATTATACGAATATCCTGCTACTAGATTAAAAATGGATATTTCTAAAAAAAAATAACCAGCCCTTCAACAGTGTAATAAAGACAAACTGTGACGATAAACAGTTCAATTAAATTTCTTGCTCGAGTTAATTGGAGCGTGACATCAATGCTTCTTTACAAGATTCAAACCACGTCATTATTATTTCCCTTATTGCAGAGGTGCCACAATAGTACATCCTTTTTCAACAATTACTTAATATTTTATTGCGGTGTAATTAATTTGCTTGGCATTCGTGCACAGGACGTGCGCACGTCCTGGTTTAATCCTCTTTGCTTTCTTAAAAGTATATGCTGCGCGCCAACATTGTCTCATTTTGCGGATGTGTTATCACGAAAAATTTAAGTAGTACGACCATATTTTTTGCACATTTTTGGTATGGGTGGCTTGTTAATTATGGTCTAGTTCGAAAAACCAACTTCATTTGCACACCTGACTGGCTTTGCCATTACTTCGTGCTATCATCCACAAATTCAGCACGAGGCATACATCCCGAAAATTCGAATAGTGCTGGACCACCCCAGGGGTGAGTCCTCCTTACGAATTATATAAATGCCTTATACTACGAATTATTATACGAATATATTATACGAATATATTATACTACGAATTATTATACGAATGTATTGTACTACGAATTATTATACAAATAAATTATACTATGAATTATTATACAAATGAATTGTACTACGAATTATTATACATGATCAACTGCAGCGTGGTTTCAGCACTACCGTTTACAAAATGCTACGCAGTCTTGTTACGTCTTGTGGATTTCGGTTACGAGGCGTGCATCCTGTCAGCGTAGAATCTGGGGTTTGTGGAGCGACTCGTCACAAATTTCAAGCCACCACAGCTGGTTATGTACTGCCTGGGGCCGCATTATTTGTTGTTGGTCCTGTTTTTTAATTGTTGTAACACGGGTGATTCAGAGTTAGTTTATCTAATATGTCCGAAAACGCCGTGGCCTAAGGCAAGCTTTAGTAGGCTTTAAAAAAAACGTTTTTTCGTGAAGCTTTTTTCGGGAGAGAAAATGCGACGAATGATAATTCGGAAAAATAGTCGACACCTATAAACTTGAGGCACGTTGTATTTGTTGTATCGGCAGCCGTTGCTGGCGTTTGAGCTGCCACCATCCTGTGCTGATGCGCCGGACGTTTGTGGGTAGACCAGGCGGACGCCATTGATTGAAGACTAAGGTCATCGGCCCCAGCTCGGCGCCGGTATGGAGTGGTGGACTGTTCCTGGGCCTGTGGCGGATGTCCTTACAGAGGAGCTCCCAAGAAGTTCGAGTCAAGTCCAGACTGTATTATTATAGGCCAATTATAGGCCAATGTGCGCATGCATGCCATGACGTGCATTGTAGTCATGGTGTCATGCTTTGTTTGTCATGCATGGTTACCATTGGTATTATATTCATTCCATTCCAATTCCTCCAAACTGCAACACGTAGGAGTGAAATCTTAATTTATACGCCTTTTGGACCACCAAATATTTCGATCTTTTATACCAAAATTATTCTGCAACATATGTAAGTCTATGTATTTTCCACCAATACTTTTCCCTAATCTTTAAGTCCAGCCAACCGCCAATGTAAAACCGCAAGGGTTATTCCGTGTATAAGTCGGGCGAGCATAAAATTGCAACCTCCACCGCAATAAAAACCCAATGGAACCAAATAACCAGCATCATTTTTACATGCCAAGCCATAACATCAACTACCACTGAACACCCGTCAATACATTGTTTGTTGTTTGCTTGTCTGTTTGTCCTTCCCCTTTCCCACCGACTGTTTTTCGACAATGAAAGGGTAGCAAAACGGAACAATGTTTCTTACTAGCCTAAGAAATATTGTTGCGTTTTACTGCCTGCTCTGAATGTTTTTCAGTGAGGATCGCACGTTTGTTTGTGTAATAAAATTTGTGTCAAATTAGGGCTATCTTTTTTGACATAAACATAAATACACGATTGCTCACCTGGAATATATTTTAAAAAAAACACGCTTTGATTGCACCACTGTAGCCCGATCTTGCCGCAGTAATGATAAATCCTTCCCGTCCTAGGTTTTCTCAGGAAGTGTTTTTGGGTATAGTCTCCCCGTCCTAGACTATACTTTTAGGATTAAGGTCAAGCGTTGGAAAACGCCCTGTACGACGATTGTCTGCTCAGAGCTCACAAGATCCAAATCCCAAAATCGTGAGCTCTGAGCAGACAGCAGGGGACTCCAGAAAATGACCTTGGCCTACATTCTACTTGACACACCATCAGTGGGCACTTGATTTTGTAAGTATGCAATAAATATGCAATAGCTTATCTACAAATTTAGTAAGTTTATATATATGAAACACAAAAACACTTGTTTATTTTTCCCCATTGAATTGAACTTTTTTTGAAGTAATATGGGTAAAAATTAGCCCACTAAGGCTAATTTCTCATATGCTTCGTACCCAGCCCAAAACATGACACCATATTTTAGCTACGCCAGAGCAATATATTTTAGTGAAACCAGAATGACACATATTTAGGCTTACACCTATTGGAAGGGGGGGGGGGGGAGGAACATGACACCACATTTTAGCTACGCCCAAGCAATATATTTTAGTGAAACCAGAATGACACATTTTTAGGCCTACACCTATTGGCAGGGGGGAGGGGAGAGCAGTCAATAACTTCACCCAAAGTTTACACATTTCTTTTAAGTTCTCTGGAACGAATATTACAAAGCCATTTAAAACGCCACAAACAGCACGTTTGTGTCTTAACCATTTTTAACAGATCCTTAGTTCAAAAACTTCCAGCCAAGCCGCCAATGCTGTGAGTGGCCTAAATTATAGCAGCAGTCAATGACTGTTATTAGCTAAACATACGAAACTGAAAGCTGAAGTGATGCCAAACAGGTATTCAGAATGAACCAAGCGCCATCGGTTGATCATGAATCAAAATTAAAAAAAACGAAAGTGAAAGGTGAAGTGAAGCCAACCAGGTGTTCAGAATGGGGCGAAAATATAACACTTTATGAGGGCTCCCACCGAGTGCTGAATCAAAAGTAAATAAGCCTCACACAGACACTTACTACACTAACTGTAGAAAACTGAACCAGAACTACACCTTTGGTGTGGAAAACCGAAACTATTCAAGTGCTAATTACTAATTAATTTCGACGTCGCTGAGACAGTCGGCTTCTTGGTGGATGTGTTGATGAATCTCTGTAAGACTTTTAAACAATTCTGCCCATTCGGTCTGGGGACTTTCCTTTCGTTATGAAAGTACAATACAAACTGAGTTTTGTGCCCATTGTATTTGACACGTATTCTTTTGACGTCGACTTTGAAGGCATATAATTTCGAATCCAGAGCGGTTTCTAAAAGACCGTTACACTGCTCCATCAGAACCGCTTTAGTGGCGTCGCTGATAAACAGCTCCATGAGATCTTGAAGTGATGCACGGTGGTAAACAGAGAATCTTCGTTTGTTCTTTCATCTGGCATGCTCGACTTCCACTGGTGGTGCATTGCTACATTTACCTGTTGACTCTGGTTGTAAATATCGGTCCACTCTTTCCAGTTCAGAGTGGTGTGAGCAAAACCACATTTCAAAGTTATAATTTCTTCATCGGAGGGATTAACGATCAAATTTGCCGTTCAGCTCAAAGCATAAATTGCAGGTTTGGCCATTGCCTCTTTATAAAACAAAAATAAAATAAATGTAATGTTGGGTGCGTTTTCTTTTCCATCATTCTTCCACTTCACAATGGATTTCTAGCAGGTGATGCCCGGCCGGTGCCACAATTTTGTTTGCTGGCATCAATATCTGCCCCGTTTAAATTTCTAAAGGCGTTGCCTCTTAGCTTGTTACGCTGGCTGTTGTAACAACGGTGGACGCTACGACGGCTTAGGTGCTTGTAACGCCCCGGTTTCCCTGGTGTACGTGGAGTTTCAGTCTAAGGTTCAACGGTGTTTACGATGACTTTTTACGTTCATTAACACAGCATGGGCAACTATCCCAGCATGGGGGATGGAGCGCCGGTCCTAATTAAAGGGGCCTAACCTTAAGAACTGTCGGTAATTGCTGCCACCAACGGTGGATTTAACTGTTTAACTAGCTAAAATTAAATGATGGGCTATATATTATTTTACACTAAAAAACAGTTAATCAATATAGCAAACGAACTGAAGCTTAAAACTCCTGGTTTTATTTTTGCGACAGAGAATAAAGAAACACTTTACATTATAGTTTGCTTCTAAAAGCTTTTGAATACCAATGATTTAAAAGCAACAAGTTTGAATATACAACTGTAATTCACAAATTCAGATAAAAAACGCTTGTGTTTGAATAAAGTTAAATTTTCACATGAGAAAAAGTAATACTAGGTGCTCCCGGAGACACCCGCAAGACTTGACAGCCGCAACTGATTAAAGTCTATCTGACAGCATGTTTCATACATGATCAACCGTCCACAGTTATGTTTCTAAGTTTTCCAAGTTCAAAAGATCAACATCCCTTAGTTCCCGCAGAAACTGTTCTAAGAAATAAAAAGCCAGGCAATTTTATACTTAGGCATCAGTATTTTTCCTTTGACTTCCACAAAGATCAAACCGTCAGTTAGTTTAAGTTAAAAATCCATTTAAAATAAACTGAAAAAGTTGGTTTTTAGTAAGAGAACCACTCTGACGTTATGGGGTGAGAGAACCTAAGATGCCGCTACAGGCATCACCACCATAATTTTCTCTAAGCTAGAGAGTTCAAGTTTACATTTAAACTATAAATTTAGAATATGGGGGTCCTAAACTAAACTTTTAAAAGCTAAACTACAACATACGAACCACTACCATTTTACCGGCATGGCATCCTACGAACATGGCGTCTCCACATGGCGTGACCCTTCTAGCTTGAGAGATCTGTGAGCTGTGCTGTGGTTACTTGGGGGTGGGGGTTTTTATGCTCGAAACCGGAAGTTCGCGCGGACGGACGGGGGTCTGTTGGCTGAGGGCCTTGAGAACAACTGAAAGTGGGAGGAGAAGTCGGTTGAACAAAGGGACTGGGTGCAGAGCCGTTTGACGGAGTATGCACATGTAAAGATAGGCCTGTTTGAGTTTTACTGAAGTGAACTTTTGGAAATAGGCCTTTACTTTGAAATATTGACTATGGAATGAATATTTACATGTTTGCAACATGAATAGGCTCTGGTTAAAGCTTAATACATTGGCTTGGGTAATGCATAAAGCATTACTATTAAATTAAATAAGCTTTAACTGAAAACTGCAGTGTTATACACCACAACTAGTTTTGGCT
>JAHWFP010081949.1:0-28436 GCA_023313725.1 Lithobius niger
CCCCCCCCCCCCTCCTTCCCCGGGATATGCCACTGAAACAAACATCACCTAATATAGCTTCCCCGGTCTTGGAGGGGGAAAACAGTTGCCCCTGCTTGCTTGCCCTCCACAACTGAACCAAATGTAACCTACCCTAACATAACATAATCTAGTACGTGCCTGTGAATGTAAAAAGCTCGGTAAGAAGGAAAAAAGATGATACTGACGTAACAGAAAGATCCAATTTGTATAAATTACCCTGAAATTATTTAGACTCTGGCCTCTTTTGGACGGGGAGCAGTTACCCCAATTTGTTTGCCTCCTCCACCGCCCTCCCTCTACATTCACCCTCGTTGCGCCACTTAAACAAACATAACCTAACATACAGCATAGTCGAAGTCCCTGGCTGTGAACGTAAAAAGTAAAAAAAAAAGTAGATAGTGACATAACGAGAAGGCCCAAATAGCATAAACTACTCCTTGTTTATGCAACAAGGCCCGTCTATTCCGGCCACTGTAAACTTTCTCCATAGTTTAAAATCGTACAGGCCTATGCGATGTTTTGTCCTAATGATGTTTTGTCCCAGCGATGTTTTGTCCTTGCGATGTCCGGTTACCGTTTAAGAATGATGAAACAAATATCTTTCAAATTATGGAGCAAGCAGCCTGAATAGTCTTAATCAAAGTTCTAAATTTGCACACAGTATTCTATGATTAATGAATAATTTGAATGCCAACTTAGTACTTTCCAAATAAAGTCACATTTACTATTTATTACTCGGTCTTATTAATTTTATCGCAGGAAGACATTTTATGGCTGCAATTTATCTCAACATAAAGAAAGATTCATGTTAAGCTCAACATATTTCATCAGAACCCTAAGCTGTGTGTATTACTCTTTCTCCATTGGTACAGTGGCTTACTACAGTGAAGTGCCTTTTGACATGCAATTAGCTACCTAAGAAATTATTGTTTATAAACTAAGAAGCAAACGAAACAATACCGACGATTTGAGAGACCTGTTTGCTAGAATTTCAAACACACCTTAAGTTGAACTTCGACTGAAGGATCACTCAATTTATACTGATAAATGACGTACAGTTCCGGTAAAAAAAAACGCCCTTTTTCGTTATAACGAGGGTCGTAATAACAACCATGGAGAAATTCAGTTATCTCGAAAACTACTGGACGGATTTTCATGAAACAAAGACTGAAATACTTATTAGATTGTCTACTGTATTTATACCCTTATTAAATACTACGTTAGCTGACTGAAAATAGTTGCCCGAACGAGAAAAACTTATGATATGTGATATCTTGAAAACTGGTGGATGGATTTTCATGAAACAAAGACTGAATTGCCTATTATATTTTGTTGCTTAACATTGCACGTCATACGTATACAAATATAGCATACATCATAACAATTAATCCAGTTTTTGTTTTTCTTCAATTCTTTGCAGTAGTTTATGAGATATATTATTAGTTATTAACTCGTATTGCTCGCTCGGCCAGTTATATTTGACTAATTACCATTTCCTGTAATACGCATAGAAATATAGCTGATATCATAATAAGCAACCCAGTTTTTGTTTCATTCAATTCTGTCCAGTAGTTTTAGAGATATCAACATTTTCGTTCAGTCACATACCATTAATCCTCCACTTCTTCCGTATAACGAATGCGTTTTTTTTGACCGGAACTGTACATTTTTATTTGCAATCTTTTCATCGCAATTATATCTAGTGGAATAAATTTTTCTGAAGTTTGACGATCTGCAATAGTTCACTAAGAATCCTAAAACCACATAAAACACTCAACATTTATGACTTGAGATTATTTAAGTTTAAAGGAGAAAGAGCGAAAAAAGTTATGGGCATGTTAGCATTTTAAAGATGAATTTGGTTACAACTTTTATACGAATAGCGTAACTTGAGGAATAGGATTCCTATTTTGATAATATTATGAGTGTATTGTTAGGCAGCTTACTTATCAAAATCATAATCAAAGTTAATTTTTGCTACAGAAATACTCCATAACTTCTTGGGCCAGTTATTCTACAGTCATAAATCATTATTATTAATGTCTCACTAGAAAAAAAAATGGGCTGTAAACGTAAACCATTGCTTTCAGTAACCAAAAGTTTAATTTGAATTTACTTTCAATTGAAGTGACTGTTCAATAAATCCTTCAAGAAAACGAACAAAAAAAGCTTTTCTTTTTAAACTGGTGGTAATTTGGCGTCTGTGGTAATTTGGTGTCATTTTTTCATAAAGGCATTACGTTTTCACAGGTTAATGAATTCTGAATACTGTCATATAAGATGTCATTAAACGAAGCCTTCTACTATAAAGTCTTCATGCACTGTAAATCATTTATAGTAGTTAATTACGTAATAAAAATCAGTTTTGGAACATATACAATATAACACATATTTCGAAGGTCACCTGTATGAAAGTCTGTCTGCTGACCATTTCAAAACAACAAAAGATTCAGTTGTGAAATTACAGAAGTAGAAGTGTTTAATCAGCTACCTACCGTCTACAGATCACTACAGTTTGTGGAAGCCATAATGCGTACAGCAATGTAACCATATTAGAAACCAAAAAAATATTACGCTATGGCAGCAGACACACTCTGGCAAAACGATAAATGAAGGATAGACCACACCCACAAGAAAACTGAGCACTGAAAACTAGGATTACATGATTAGATATAGGTAATGTTGATCTTCCATAAGGATTGATACTACTGCTAACACCCAGTTATAAGATTTTTTGTCATTAAAGAACAATCCTATCAACCTTATTCTGATTTTGATTTTCGTGTGGATTTTTTTCTGAGCTTTAGGAGCATGGCTCACACTACTGCCAATATTTGCATGAAATTTTATTTTTACTGATTTGAAAAATCTTTAAAATTTTACAAAGAATAAGTGATGTTCACATCACCTTATATTAAAAATGACGTCAAAGTTGTAACTGTAAATTATGTTTTGCTATTTTAGGAGGAAATCACTATGGTGGTGAGTAATTAAGTAATAATCATCCAGTTTTATTGGGCATTTTCATCCAGTACAGTCGGAGGTGCATAATTATTGAAGAGTAAACTGAATAATGATAAATGTTATAAGAGGTTAGGGAATGTTGCAGTGAACTGCCACCTGCCATTAATGCTAGATGTCAGGCAACTCTAGTTTCCAACACACACGAGGGAACCAATATAATTTTGATTATACAAGTAAAGGTTTAAAAAATAATTAAACAAATATCTTTCAATTAATCGAAGCACGGATCATTAAATAATCTCATTGAAATATCTGTTGATTTGTACCCTTTTGAATTCATATTGTAATAACTTCAACATTGTGTATTTTGTTGTTTACCAATATTAATGTCAAATTAATTTCTTCCTTATGTAAAATGGATATATAAACCTTTAGGTGTAGATAAATACAAATACATATGTATTGTTCTTATGTATGGTCGTTAGGTTCCACCGAAGTGTTAGGTTCCACCGAAGTGTTTTCAACTTCTTGTGACATTGTGAACCAATTATTAATGAATATACATCTGTTAGCAGTTATATATCGATGGCTGTTCCACACGTGGCCTGGGTTTCATCCTTACATCCTATGTTACGAATTCTGCTTTATGTTGACCTATACTTCATCTGAGTGCATCACATGACCAAATTGTGTCAGTTTTCGTTATCTTCATTGCCGTTCTTCAAAGGATTAAAAATTACAAATTTCTTCAGCACACTGACCTGACATATAAATTTTCTACGTTAAGAACCTGAAACCACCTAAGACTTTAACTTCTGCATCAATGGTGAAACTTTCAAGGTCAAAGTTACTATAGTCATAATTTTCAATATTAAGCATTAATTCTTAGCTTTCATTCTGCTTTTTCACTTTCTTGATAGGATCTTCAAGGTCATCCTTACACAGAGCTAACAAAGTGTCGTCATCTGCACATTTCGTTTTGTTCATGTAAGCCCAAAGACGTGAATACACAAACATCGCATCCAGCCCTTCCATTGTCAGAATAAATTCACAACCTAAGCAGATATTGCAGAAGGAATCATCTGAATTTCCCCTCCATATCCTATATTGAATCACTACATCTATCCAACAGCGGTTCTAAACTTAACCTTCAATTTACTGGAAAGATTTCTCAAGAGAAAAATTAGGTGTTCAGACACTATTACATATATGTACCATAAATATACGATTTTGTCTGTGTGTACCAAGTGAAAACATGGAATATCCACATCTTCGTGTTGTACAGTTAGTATACGTTTTCTTCAGTCGATTTAACAAAAGTAAACCTTCTTGTTGTCCTACAATTCTCCAAAATCAACGTAATGCTAGAAATCTGGCCCCACGTTACTATACTTTTTCAAAATCTTCCCCTTGTCCATGGCAATTCTCTTTTCCATGAACATCTAAAAAGTTCTGAATTATTTTACTTGTATGGGATTAGGGCATTAATTTGGTACTTGTGTGCTGGTTCCTGCATATCTTATTCTCTTCCTCATATGTATCAGGGAATCAAGAGTAAGGAGTGAAGAGTTTTGGGATAGTCCTTCCATAACTTTCCATAACTTCGTCAGATTCTATACGTATTTTGTCTGGTTATTCTTCAGTATTAAATTTTTTAATTTAAATTTTCCAGTGAGTTCTCCAATTTTATTGAATAAGCTTTTTGTTTTCCCTGTTCTTAATCTTCATTTAGTTGCCATTTCTGCTTACGCATTCATTCTCCTTCATTCCATAGTAGTTCTCATTGGATTCTTCAGAAATCCACGTGAAAACTTTCCTCTAACTTTTTTCATCGTGTTTTCCATAGCTACTTTTTTTGATGGTTTGATGCTTTTTTATAATTCATATTGCTTTTTATTTCTTTAAAGTGCTCTTCAGATGCCTATGTAAAAGCCAATCATGGTTAATAATAAAAATTATCCAAATGTAAATGATTATTGATAATTGCCTTAAGAGAGCAGACAGTCATCTGCAGGCCCTCTTAAGGAGAGAAGATGGTTACCCATCATTGATGTATCTAACTTAAAACCTTGTTATGATCTATATGAGATAAAAATGATTTCAGAATTCGTTAAGGACTAATGACGTCATACATTCGTTTGAATTGCCCTGTAAGAAATAATAAAGAAAATGGCAAATATTTCATTGAAGTGAACTCCATGGATTATGTTAGAATCTTCATTTTTTCATAGTAGAAACATTTTAAGCATTTCCTTGCATAAATCCATAAAACACAATGTATTATGACATTCACTGATAGCATTTCAACTCCACGGTCAGTTGTTTTTCAAGTGAAGCAAGGGATCCTTTCCTGAAATAAAACCAAATTGGAAAGCTTGTCTGTTTAGAGTGATTTGAATATGGCGTGTTTTAAGATTTACGTTAAAACAGTTTCACATGCAGTGAAAAGCATTTATAGCCTAGAAGTAGTTTCTGAAGTATGTCCATTTAAAATTTTGACGAGCTAAGCATTGCAACACTACAAACGCTTCAGTCATGTATTTACAGACATAGAAATAGTTAATGGGGTTATCTTCTGCAGCCATCTACCGTCCCGGGAAGTGAAACTCCAGCTGCATTCAGCCCCGATATAGTAAAATTTATTAAGGCAGAAAGTTTGCACATTGTCATTGTAGCAAACAGCCTCATGCAAAACGATAAATGAATGATAAACAACAGGAGATTACTAAGCATTAACAATGATTGCATAACCATATAGCCGTAATGGCTAGCTGCCTTGCGGGGTGATAAGAATGCTTACACTGTCTTTGGTTGCTAAGCCCAACTTGCTGATTCCGTTACTGAACAATTATTACCAAATTTATTCTAATTTTTATTTTCATTTATGGTATGGCGAAGTCACTAACGTTCAAACTCTTACAGCAGCAGTTTTTGGAACATGGATTAACGCACTACTTGCAATTTTTACTGCATTTTATGTAACCTTAAAAAACCTTAACATTTAGCATGGAATAATTATTTTGATCACAGCTTATAGTAATACTTAACAGCAAAGTCGTAATGGAAAACTATATTTTATTGCACGAGAACACTACTGTGATTGTGAGTAACTTCGATCAACGTTTTTTATTACTGAGTAAATTGAATAAAGTTAATAACAGAATACACCAATGGAGATCAAAACCGAGTAGCAGCCTTTGGGGAATGGAGAGAGGTGCCAGAAAAAGTAAAAATTAATTTCAAAAGAGATCATAAAAGTTGAAAGATAAAATTAGAGCAATGCCTAGCAATGTGAAAACAGCAGGGAAACTTGAAAGAAAAACTTGTAGATTATTTTCATAATGAACAATTTTTACCAAAATTATTCTGATTTTGATTTACATTTGTATTGAATTCTGAGTTTATGGAACAAGGCTCCACACACTACATAAAATACTTCCTACATTTTTTCATGTAACGTTAAAAAATTCTTTAAATATTACAAGAAATAATTATTATGATCCCAGCCGTACAGTAATACTTAACATCAAATTGTAATGGTAAACCACATTGTATTCCAGGAGGACACAACTACGATGGTGAGTAACTGCACTCAACGTTTTTTATTACTGGATATACTAAATAATGTTAAAAATGCTAAATACCAAAATATATCAAAACCGAGTGTGAGGCACTAGAGAAAGGCGTGAAGAATGCCAGAAAAAGTCAAAATCAAGTTCCAAAATGAGCATGAAGGTTGAAAATTAAAATTAGAGCAAAACCTCCAAATATGAAAACAGCAGGCATATTTGAAAACGAAACTTGCAGATTATTTTCAAAACGGACAATTTTTACTAACCTTATTTTTTTTTGAATTTCATTTGTATTTAATTATGAGTTTATGGAGCAAGGCTCAACACACTACTTGCAGTACACCCTGAATTTTTTTAAGTTAGGCTACTTTAAAAAATCTAAAAATGTTGCACAGGATATTGATTTTGATCCCAGCTTACAGTAATACTTAACATCATATACTTAATGGTAAACAATGTTTTATTTCAGAATTCAATTACGATGGTGAGTAACTACAGTTAACGTTTTTTTTATTACCGAGTAAACAGAATAATGTTAAAAATGGAACATACCAACGGAGATCAAAACCGAGTGGCAGCCATTGAAGAAAGGAGTGAGGGATGCCAGAAAAAGTCAAAATTATTTTCCAACGAGAGCAAGAAGGTGAAAGATAAAATTAGAGTAAAACCTGCAAAAAATACAGTACAAAGCCCACTCGTCTAACTTATTGCCTCCTTCACAAAGATCTCGAAGCCTTTTCATAAGAGAATATCTTTCTACGTAGTATTTTTTTGCCCTGCGTTGAGAACGGAAACTAAAACCCTAAGATCGGAACAGAACAAAAAAAAGGTTAAGTGATCACCACTCAGCGAATCTACGACCACAACTCGGATTTAAATTGTAATAAACGAGACAGTTCCTTGGTTAGACATTAGCTCTTCACTGGACACCTTCCTAACCAGTTGTTCTGCTTTATTGCGACATGCACTTTCGTGCTCACTATAACTTGGGGGACTTTCAAATTTGTGAAGCAAGGTATCAGGCCTTCTACAAAACCGGCTTTGATGAGCTCGGTTTAGAGGGATGCAGCTGTTGCAGCTATTGCAGCTATTGAAAACTAACAAAGTAACGGATATTTTATAAACAGTGTCTAAATTTTAACCCACTACACATCAACATATCACAAATGATTCATGCATAAATTTACAGAAATTGAAATGATTATTCCGCAAATTATCTTCTACATGTCACTACTATCCACGCAAGTGAAACTGCTACTGCGTACTGCACCAGAAATTTAGAAATTTATTCACACGTAAAGCTTTCACTGTGCTGTTGTAGCACACACGATCATTCAAAACGATAAATAGAGAATAGACTACACCATCTTATAATATTACTGAGCACTGACTTCGGTTGCATAATCACGTAGCTTTAATATTTATTTGCAATGATGGGAGATAAAAAAGCCAACACTATCTTTGGTAGTTAACCTCAACTACAAGATTTCGTTACTAAAAAATTTTACCCACCTTTTTCTGATTTTGATTTTCATTTGTATTTAATTCTGATTTCATGGAACAAAGCTCAACGACTATTTTCTATATGTTTTACATTTTATTCCACGTTACGTTAAAGATATTAAAATTTTGCATAGATTAATGATTTTATTCCCAGCTTACAGCAATATTCAATCTCACAATTGTAATGGTAAACACTGTTTTCTTTCAGGAAACCACTACTACGATGGTGAGTAACTGCAGTCAACGATTTTTTTTATTACTGAGTGAACTGAATAATGTTAAAAACGGAACGTACCAACAGATGTTAAAACCAAGCAGCGGCCATTGGGGAAAGCAGTGAGAATGGTGAAAAAAGTAAAAATAATTTTTCAAACAGAGCATGAATGTTGAATGGCAAAATTAGAGTAAAACCTGCAAATGTTAAAACGGCAGCCAAATTTGAAAAAGAAACTTTCTGATTATTTTCAATACGGAATTTTTTTTACTAACCTTATTCTGGTTTTGAATTTCATTTGTATATAATTCTGAATTTATACAGCAAAGCTCAACACACTACTTGCAATATACCCTGCATTTTTTTCACGTTGCTTTAAAAAATAAAATAAAAAATTTTTCACAGGATTTTTATCCCAGGTTAAGTAAAACTTAACATCAAACAATAATGGTAAACAGTGTTTTATTTCAGAATACAATTACGATGGTGAGCAACTACAGTTAACCTTTACGATTACTGAGTAAACAGAATGATGTTAAAAATGGAACACACCAACAGAGATCAATATCGTGTCGGAGCCGTTTAATAAAGGAGTGAGGAAGAAAAAGTCAAAATTAATTTTCGAACAGAGCATGAAGGTAGAAAGGTAAAATTGGAGTATAACCTGCTATGTGAAAACTGCAGCCAAATTTGAAAAAGTAACGGAGCGTAACGTAGGAGTCAGATGAACAGTCGAATATTCGAATATTCGAAATAAAAAAGTTCCGTGTCATTTTACATTTTAAAAATAATTTTTAGTTGTTTTTTCAGTTTTCTTGTAGGGGGTTCTCGATTCCTAGTCAATCCACACTATGCTTTCTTCTCTTTTCCATTCTCAAAACCATTGTAGTGGGAATCATATGCGTTTTCGATTGCTCACTTGCTAGTGAAAGGAGTGGATGGGGAAAGGGGTGGAGACTTCGAATGCGTGTAATAGTTCTCCCTAAAATGTTTAAGAACCAAAGAATGGGAAAGACAACCAGGACCACGGTAGCCAGTTGATAGATGACGCCAACATCAATGTACTACGTGAAAGGGAAAGACACCATGGTGAATTTTGGTCATCCGCTCTGCAGATGGCATGTCTTCATTCTTCTTTTTAGATTATGCTATACACGCCTTCCAAGTTGCCTTGCCTAGTAGATTGAATTAAACTTGTGATTATATTACGTTCACCTTGCATTGCCAATAAACGAAATATAAAATTTAGGTATTTAATGAAAACCATATTTTTGGAGAGAGAGAGGGATTGGGGATCGAGCCTAAACATGGGGAAAGATTTTGAACGAAAATTCGAATATTATTATAGCAAATACCGAAAATGTTTTTTTCCCGATTTGTCCGACCCATAGCGCAAAAACCATTCGTCCACCATATATCCTCCTTCGCAAGGATCTCGAAGCCTCTTCATAAGTATACTCTCTTTCTTTGCAACTTGTTTTCCCATGCATTGAATCTGGATCTAACACCCTAAGATCGGACCTGAATAAAAATGTTTAACTTGATCACCACTAAATCCACCCTGAAACCAATGATCACGTACTACAGAGATAAGAAGCACGGATATGTCATAATACTACAATTCATGTGGGTCATGTCGCAAAACTACCATGGATCTACCTCAGAGAATCAATAACTACAGCCCAGATTTGATTGTAGCAAACAAGACAGTTCCTTGCTTAGACATAAACATCCACCGGAAACCTTCCTGCAACGATGCGAGAAGCATTTCCGTGGTGGTTATAACCTGGGGACCTTTGAATTTTATGAAGCAAGGGTTCAGGCCGTCTTCAAAACCTACTTTGTTGAGTCCTGTTTAGAGTGATCCAGTTATTGCAGCTTTAGAAAACTGAAAAATTAGAGCATATTTATGAATGTATCTAAATTTTTACCCACTGTATATTGAAACACCCCAATGCTTCATTCATGAATTTATAAAAATTTAAATGATTAATCATCAAATTATCTTCCGCAGCTCACAACTAACCGAGCAGGTGAAACTGCTTCTCCATACTTTGCCAAAAAATTTAAAATGTATTCACGTGTAAAGATTTCACTGTGCTGTTGTAGCAGATACGATCATTCACTCATAAAGAATGGACCACACTCATGATATTGCTGAGCACTGTGTACGGTTGCATAACCACGTAGTTTTAATATCTAGTTGCCAAGTGGGGTGATAAAAATACTAACACTGTGATTAGTTGCTACCCCAACTTATAGATTTCGTTACTGAGTTAATGGAATACGGCTCAATGCACTACTTGCTATATTTCCTGCTTTTTTTCAAGTTACGTTAAAAAAATGATAAAATTTTGCATTAAATAATGATTTTGATTCCAGCTTTCAGTATTAGTTAAATCAAAGTTGTAATGGTAAACAATGTTTTCTTTCAGGAGGACACCACTACGATGGTGAGTAACTGCTGTCAACATTTTTTTTTTATTATTAAGTATAATGAATAATCTTCAAAACTGTACATATCAACAGGGGTGAAAACCGAAATGCAGCCATTAGGGAGAGGCTTGAGGATTACTGAAAAAAGTGAAACTCAATTTCAAAGAGAGCATTAACATTGAAAGTAAAATTAGAGCAAAATCTGCAAATCTGAAAACAGCAGGAAACCTTGAAAAAGAAAACTGGAGATTATTTTCATTACGGAACAATTACTAACCTTATTCTGATTAGGATTTTCGTTTATATTATACCCAGAGTTTATGGAGCAAGACTCAACACACTACTTGCAATATTTCCTACATTTTTTTCCACCTTACGTTAAAAAAAACTTACCATTTTGCATAGAATAATAATTTTGTTCCCAGCTTACAGTAATACTTAACATACAAGTTGTAATGGTAAACAATGTTTTATTTCAGGAGGACACAACTACGATGGTGAGTAACTACTGTCAATGTTTTTTTTATTACTAAGTATACTGAATAATGTTAAGAACGGTACTTACCAACAAACATCAAAACCGAATGGCAGCCAAAGGGAAACGGATTGAAGAATACTGCCGTTAGTCAAAATTAATCTACAAAGAAAGCATGAAGGTTGAAATTTAAAATCAGTGCAAAACCTGAAAATGTGAAATGACAGTTAAATTAAAAAATAAACGGAGTGCAAAAGCCACTAGTCCACCTTTTCATAAGTTTTTTATATTTCTTCCTAGCATGTTTTACCCCGTGTTGAATCGGAAACTAAAACCCTAATATCACACCAGAACAAAAAAGTTTAACTTGAATACCACTAAACTGAACAGCCTGAAACTAATGATCACATGCAACAGAAAGAAGAAGCATGGACATGTCATAAACTCCAATTCATGTGGTTCATATTGCAAAACATACATTGGGACCACCATACATCTTCCACAGCGTATAAAATACGGGTTAGAGTTCACTCGAACGAAAGGTAGTATAATTTGAACTACAATTCCCGAGAACAAGAATTTTCATATGCCAGCTTCCATGCACACGCGTACATCTGCATCACTAATCAAAAAAACAAAGCTGATGGGTATTTCATACATAAAATACACATAAAATAAACAAACATATAAATGCACATGAAACATTATTAAACCATACACCCAGAAACGCATACAAAACAAATCCCATCATCAGCAAACCGCCTAGGATATTGAAGAAATAAACAAACACATAAAAACACATAATCACTTCAACGTAACAGATTCAAAACACAAACCGTAAAATACTAATGCAGACAAAAGAAAACGCCCTCCACAATGAGTACATGTGTTTCACAAATTATAAATGCACGCCCAAAATACACAGTGCACAGTCACAGGAAACATGCATAAAATATAAAACATCCTGCGCAGACAAATACAAAAAGAAACGCCTTTATAATACATGAATTGGTCACACATGTCAAACACAAATTGCTTTCACTTTCTTATATAACTCATCAATAAATACATCCATGTTCCCTGGAATTCAATTTATAGTTCGTTTCTTTCGATTGAACTTTAATCTGTATTCATTTATGCACCAATGCGCTGTAGGATCGAATCAACTTCCTATACTAGACAGAAGTGATACGACGACCTTTATCGGCATACAGAATACCAAGCATAAACAGTGAAGAAGATTAATAAACACTAGCAGAGTCTCTCGTTTCTCTCGTTCACTCCGCGTCATCTCGCTGCAGTCTAGGAGCTTTCCTGCTACAAATCTTATGCTGCTGACAAACATTCCACATCTAAAACGATCGAGCAAATGATCAGCGTGCAGTGCGCGTTTTTCGTAAGGCTTCAGGTCATAAACAAATTACCTAAACAAAAAACGGCTTCGCCATTTAGAAAACCATCCCCCTTCTGCCGTGCTCCTAAACTGCTAATGAGCCAGGAGGTGAGACACGTTATTTCTACCCCAGTCGGCCTTGGCTTGAAGAATACACTCGAGGAGCGTTCATGCTACAGCTCGTTTGCTGCTGACAGACATTCCACATCTAAAACAATCAAGAAAATAATCAGAATGTACCAAACAACTATTTGTGTTTACTACAGTTAGGCCAGACTACATTGCTTAGTAGACCACCAGCTAATAGCACACTATTGATCGCATGTCGATGTTTTACAAATGCAAACGTTGAAATATTTCTAACACCCTTTTCTGTTATCAATATATTTTGTTTAAATAGGCTAATTTAGCATTAATCTTTTCGTAGCTTTTCAACCTCCGTTGGCCTTGCTCGGCACGCTAGGTATGCTCCGTTCGCAAATTATTTTTTTTAAATGGCGCCTCTGATCTCTGGCGCCGTTGAAAATATTAGTGCATCGTGTGACGCAAATCACTCCCCCCCAACCCCCACTTCATGTTATTGATCCCTATTCAATTATCAAATTCAGTAATGCTGAAGGTGGTCATGGACTATGCGAATCGGAGGCGCCTGCTGCTGCTTCATCAGCGCCAACAACGTTTTGTTAATTTTTTTAACAGCGTGTTTAGGCACCGATCATTGAAATGGTTGTTAAAATTATTGTACATACATGATTGTCGAAGGGGTGTATGCGAACATGAACCATATCAAAAGACTAGGCCAAAACGGACAATGTTAAAATGGTTTAGGCAAAATAAAACTACGCCGAAGGCGGAATTCAACTTTACATGTGTCACAAAATAAAGTACGGAGAAACGCTTGAGGTTGAGGTTTGAGTGGCTGAGATGGGGTGGGGAGAGCGTAGGGGCAAAACATATATTTGAGGAAGTGGGGGTCAATTTGGGGTAAACGGGTCTCCCCTGGAAAAAAAAATGTCAATATTTAGTAAAAAAATCAACAACAAAAAAAGAGTAGCCAGGTATGGGAGTATGTCCCAGAAGTCGCGCACCAGTCAAACAAATCCTTAAAACTTAGATATAGGTTGCTGATAATAGCATACTCGGATAGGACGTCACCTATGGCGAATCCGATGATGCAATCCAAAATAACCTTGGAGAACGTATTCATGGTCATCCAATTTGTATCTCCTAACCTATGCAAGATAGGGGCATAATGGAAATTAGAAAGTTGTGGGGGATCGTGCTACTTGTACAACACAGGAAGCAGAACAAAAATCGCATGCAAAACAAGGAAGATATTGGCGAAAGAGGTTGGATGGTGCATAGAAGCTATCCATGGGGCAGCAGGAAATACAGAAATAGCTTAACCATCAACCTAAACAGTAACAAGGATAGAATTCTTGCCTTATTTGGGTAATAATGTAAACTAAACGCCAGAGGCAGATATAAGGCAAAAGGACCTGGTGGGAAAGCCCTGAAAGGTGTTTTCAAATCCTTTTTTTCTTCATTTCCGTTTAACCACTAGTCGGGTTTTCCACGCTTGAGTATCCATTCCCTGCATTTACCAAAAGTAAATGACGATTTTTCGTGTGTTTAGCTATGTGCGTTTACCAGAATTTAAATCATGGTTCATATTAGTTGAATTTGGGACTCATACTTTTGAAGTCATGGTGTTAAGTTAGTATGAGGGGGAGGGGGGAATGGATTATGTTGACACATCTGTTTCTTACTAACTGGACTCCCTCACTTACACAGACACTGCACGCCATATTTTCACACGCAGAGTGTGCTAAGTTAATGTGTCTTGACATCGGGCTAATTGGCACATCGGTCGTATGCATTTATCAGGAGAGGATTTTACGGGTGCAGATGCGGAGAGGTGGGGGGGAGGGAATGGCCTTCTACCTAAAAGGACCTAATCAGTAAAAGAAAACCTCAAAATTGTTTAAATGATCGCCTCTGGTGCTGTATCTGGGGGGGGCTCTGGGTAAAAATGATGAATATGCAGATTAAAAGCGGGAGGTAAATAGTGCAAAAAAAACCATTGAATTTTCGTGAAAAAAACGGGGCCATTCAGGGCTTGCCCACCCGGCCCGTTTGCTGTAAATCCTCCTCTGGCGTTTATTTTACAGTATTACCAAAACCTAGCAAGCATGCTATCTTTGTTACCGTTTCATTTGATGGTTCAGCTATTTCTGTATTTCCTGCAGCCCCATGGATTGGTTCTCTGCACCACCCAACTTCTTTCTCTATCTTCCTTGTTTTGCACGCGTTTTTTGTTCTGCTTCCTGTGTTGTACAAGTAGCACCATCCCCCAGAACTTTCTAATTTACTTTATGCCCCTACCTTGCGTAGGTTAGGATAAACAAATTGGACGACCTCCAAGGTCATTTGGGATGTTCGCCATAGGTGACTTCATATACGAGTATGCTATTATCAGCAACCAATATCCAAGTCTTAAGGGTTTATTTGACTGGTATGGGACTTCTGGGACATACTGTATATTGGGGAAGGGGAAATATCTTTGGGGATGGGAACAGGGCATCTTCCCTTCTCCCAATTCGCCTCAGGGCAGCTACTATCCATTCCTACCTTAGCCCTCCCCCTCCCCTTCCCCCAAATTGTAGTTTCTCCCTCCCCCTCCCCTTCCCCCACATTGTAGTTTCTCCCTCCCAGCACCACTGATCGCTCCCCTCTTTTAAAAAAAAATTGTAATGTATCTTCAGACTGCTTATCCCCCCTCCTCAAATATATGCCCTACCCTAACCCCTGTCACTCATCGCTACGTTTTTGTATATTTTGTACTGAAACTTTAAACCTTCCCCCACCCTCCAGCCCCAGTCGTCATCCCTACTTGTTTTATATTCCTTGTACAGAAATTAAAAAATCCCTTGTCACTCAAGCGATAATATTTTATTTTATTTTTGCACTGAAACTTCACAAAGCCTTTCTCCCCCCCCCCCCCTCCCCCTAGCTTGTTCCTACAAATTTTTTCAGACTGAAATTTCACAAATTTCCTCCTTTCTCACACAGATACGGCACCAAAGTTCGGGAATGGGGGGGACACAGCAGCTTGACTCACCCCAAAGGGAAGCACAGATATTTTCGTCGGGGAACAGAATTACGGTCATAAAAATAGGGTCATCGAACACAAATTTTATTGCACCACTACTTCCCCCCGCACCCCCTAACTCATTTTATTTTCATACGCGATTCGAAAATGAACCCCACCCTAACCCAGGAAGCTCACCCCTATTTTTTTTAATGAAACTTCTAAAATCTTTCTCCCCTGCCCCCGAGTCGCCGACACCTAAGTGCAGAATGAAAGCTCGAAAACATAGCCGTCTACAACAAGACAAACTCTTGTCGATACTCCTGTTATCCGAACAATATGGGTGATTTCAAACTACGAATATCCCTTTTTTATTCTGACACGCTGGGCCGTATCGCTGCCTCAGTTCTGAACCCAGTGGTCGTACCCTACACCAGGATAGTCATTTAATTTGTCGTTCGGTCGGTAGATGGCATTGTATGTTCGCGCCGCTCAGGGGTTGGCACTGCGTTGCGCTGTGCTGCTTCGCTGCAGTCGTTGTGTAATTATATATATATATATATATATATATATATAGAGAGAGAGAGAGAGAGAGAGAGAGAGAGATCATTGTTAGGTGTTTAGGCCTGCTTCCAAATCTGTGCATATTCCATCGTGCATTTTTTTTTCAATTGCCCATGGCTAATAACTGGGCTGCAGTAACTGCAGTACAGTCCACAGAATGCGGAATGTAACAACTACATGAAAAAAATAACAAATTCACCAAAATTCTCATTACTTTGCACTATTAATAATGGTTGATCATTTCAAACAACAAAGGATATAATGGTTTCTTTGCTCACTTCTTTTGAGTATTTTAAATAATGAAGTTGTCAAAAGCAAACTACCTTCCATGTAATTTGTTTACTCACTGAAATCCATCTAAATAAATCACGAAATTTAGGGATTAATCCTGAATAGCCCACTGAATATGTGCTGTAGTGTACCTATTCAAAACTTACAAAATAGAGAATATTTTATGAACTATGTCTAAATTTTAACCCACTAACATTGAAACAACACAAATGCTTTACTACTACATTTACAGAAGTTGAAATGATTAATCAGCAAATTATCTTCAGCAGGTCACTACTACCCGAGCAAGTAAAACTGCTACTGCATACAGTACCAGAAAATGTGAAATTTTTAACCCGAAAAGCTTTAACTGCTGTTGCAGCATATATGAAGATTAGAAACGATAAATGAAGAATAGACTACACCCATGATATTACTGAGCACCAACTACGGTTGCATAACCAAGTATCTTTAATTTCTAGTTTCTAAGTGGGGTGATAAGAGCCATACACGCGCTTTGATCACTAACTCCGTAACACACGGTTTACTTTCATAAGAAACAAATTTTAACAGCCCTATTGTGATTTTGATTTTGGTTTGAATTTACTTTTGAGCTTTCGGAACAAAGCACTATTTGCATTATTTCTCATGAATTATTTTTTGCGTTACATTAATTTTTTTCAAGTTTTGCAGAATAAGTGATTTTGATACAAGCTTCCGGTAATATGTGACATTAAAGGTGTAATGGCGAATAATGTTTAATTTCAGGAGGCCACTACAATGATGGTGAGTAACTCCACTAATGTTTTTTTTAATTATTCCTGAGTAAACTGGAAAATTGTACATACCAACAGCGAACAAAAATGTGTAGCACCTGTTATGGAAAGGTGTCAGGATGCCGGGAAAATGCAAAAGCAATGTCCACATAGATCATAAAAGTTGAAAAATAATCGAACAGCATATCCGACAAAGCTGACAACACCACGCAAATTTGAACAGGTTTGAGAGTGAAGAGTCCATTTGTCCACTCTATTGCATCCCTGCTAAGCAACATGAAGACTTTTCAGAAGTACACTCTCTTTCCTCGTACCCTATTTTGCACTGCATTGAATCGGATTTTCAAGCCATACGATCGGACCAGAACAAACAAAAGTTTAACTTCATCACCACTAAACCATATACACTGAAACTAATAATGCTGCCGAGTGAAGAAACACGGACATGCATCATATTCTAATGGAAGTGGATTATGATGCAAAACCTGCCCTGGAACCTCCATAGATCTTCCTTAGCGATTCTGCAGCCAAAAATCAGCATTAAATTGCATTAATTAGGACAGTTCCTTGGTCAGACATAAGCTATCCACTGGACAACTTCTACCAGTTTCTCAGCTACATCATGGGAAGCACTTTCATGGTCGTAATAACCAAGAGGCTTTGAAGAGTGTTAAGAATCCGAACACCATTTTCAGTAATTTACTAACTATTTACCATAACATGAACAGCTGGTTTAAACTACTTCAGAAATATTCCCACTCCAAATGCATTTTTCCGACCTAATCCTTCCCTTTACCCCCACACAACTACTTCTATGCCTGTCTCTTCCATTCTTGTCAGACTTTAAAATAATAATAATAATAATAATAATAAAACATTTGGTGCTTCAGCACACAGGCCTGAAATCTACCGGGGATCACTAACAATCAGCCAAAGGTTGTTAAGCAACCAAAAATAAAAACAAGATGTATTAACGAAGCAAGAGAGCAGTAAAGTTAAAACTAACAGAATAAAGTACTGGGGTAAAGTTAAAAAAGATAAAATAAATAAAATATAGAAACATGGCAACAATATCAGTAAAACGAGCCAGTATGGCACTAACAAAAGTTAAAACACTCATATAAACTACATAAAATCAGACAGATACATACTTAGACAAATCTCCAGTACGCAATTTCGTTTTGAAAGAATGTAACGAGGCTGCTGTCACCAACTCACCGGGTAGATCATTCCACACCTTGACAACCCTGTTAGCAAAAAAGTGCTTCAGGCAGTCAGTGTGGAACGCTCCAGCAACAAGTGTTAGAGAATGACCACGTGTACGTTTATTAGCACATAGTTCGAAATATCTGCAGAAGTCAATATCTACCAGACATTGCAGTAATAAATACGTAAGGTACAAATCAGCCTTCAGATGGCGTATTTCGAGCGAATCCTTTTTAGCTAATTCAAGCTTCCTGGCGTAGGAAAACTCTTTTAAACCTCGAAGTGACTTGGTGAAGTGACGCTGAACAGATCCAATTAGGTTTATATCGTCCTTCAAGTAATGGGACCAAACAGCACTTGCATACTCAATAATAGGCCTGACATACACCTTGAAGGCCCACACAAGTGTATCGACGTTACTTGTGGTAAACACCTTTTTAATCCATGCAGAACGCTGGCTAGCCATCTTTGCAACATGTTTACAGTGAGTTGTCACTTTCAAATTGGATGTGAACCAAACGCCAATATTTTAAAGTTTCTGTGTGTGGTAGAAAGTCGATAATCCAACTTAAAATTAAGTTTTCCAATATGTAGTATGCTACATTTCTTAATAGCAATTGGCAATTGTCACATGGAAGACCAAGTTAAAAGCTCTGTAGTTGCAGTTACTAACCCGAAATAAGAGTCATTGTCAATAATTTGACTGTCCATCTCTATGTCATCCGCAAATTTGCTCAGGGATGTATTTTACGAATTTGAATGTAAATCGTTAGGAAAAATAATAAAGAGGGGAGGACCTAATACACTTCCCTGTGGTACACCACTAATCAACTGATTTACGTTAGACTTTGTGTCACCAACTATAACGAATTGTGTTCTGTCGGACAAGAAATCAGTTACCCACACAAGTAATTTTCCCCGAAAGCCGTAAAAATTTAATTTTGCTAGTAGCTTACTGTGTACCACTGACTCAAAAGCCTGTGGAAAGTCAATGAGTATAATATCAGTCGGTACACCACAGTCAACTGAACCAGTCCAGTTATCCAGCATGGATAACTAACTTCTAGACTAGTGAACCACCTTGGAATGAACCCAAATTGGTCACTTCCAAAAATATTGTTTTCTAAAATAAAAGAAAGCATTAGCGTTTTGAGAATACGTTCCTTTACTTTGCATGGTACCATCAGGTCCAACACTCCGGCTTGGTTTCATGAATAATAGCTCCATTAAGACGTTCAGATAAGAGAAACTTGGTGTATGACACTCAGGAATAACTGCAACTCCAGTGATAAGTGAAAGAATCTGGTTGTCAGTTATACAATTGCTGACAAAGGTATCATTAGGATAATTGCCTTTTCGAAATAATACAAAAGGTAATCGTCATTTCTTTGTAAGGCTTGATTGATTTTGTACTAGTCTCCTTACAAATCTGAAAAGTGCTGCCATATTTCCTTCTTTTAAGACAGCATGTTTAGCATCACGATCTAGATTTCGTGCAAGGCAAGCATATTCTGACTGGCATTCCTTGTATTTACCCCGGACAGCATCAGTTCGAGCATTCCTAAAAAGTTCCCATAGCTTTTTCTTTTTTGTCAGTACCCTACTGAGTTTGTTTGTTACCCTAGTGAGTTTGTTTGTTTTTCCCGTTTTGCCACAAAATAAGTATTCTGGAGGACCAAACTGGAGGCGTGTGTGACGCAATCTTTAAGGGCAAGTATAAAATTGTTCCACATAGAATCAACATCTGGTTCATTTCCAATATTTTGTGCCCAATCAACATCGTTTAACAAGAATCGCAGCGTTTTATAGTTTAATTTATATTGTGACTTTTGTTTGGATGAAACATTGTGGTTGGTGTTTGTATTAATGTTAAACGTGACCATAGTATGGCCACTTGTGCCGAAATGATTTGAGACACATGTTTCAAATTCAAATCTCTACAAGTCAGCTAAAAAAAAGGTCAAGAATATTGTTCAATCTAGTTGGTTCGCTTACAATTCAGAAATACAGTCAAAAAAGATTTGCTGGCGCCCATCAGTAGAATAATTTTGAAGCCAATTAACTGATGACATATTAAAATCGCCTGTGATGATGTTGAAATACTAATCTTTAATGAAGGACCTGATAAAAATACACATCTCACGAATACTGTCCTCAGCAAAGCCATTTGGAATGTAGCCCAGTATAATTCTTAGTTTGATGGAACAAAAGTCGAGAGATAATGCTTCTGAGTTCTCATACATCCCACTAATCGCAAGTGGTAAGTCTGAAAGAAGCAGAGAGCCATGTCTCAGTAATTAAAACTACATCAAAATCATAGGAGAATGGTAGATGGTATAACTCTGACAATTTACGATTTAAACTCCTGGCATTAAAAACAGTACACTTTAACCAAAAATGGGGTCGGATTTTAACATGCTCCATAAAGTAATTCCCCCTTAATGCGCCCAGTTTCCAATATAATGTGGGTTAGCTAACTCCTCCTTTACAATATGTTTGCCAATATGAGTCAAATGTAAATCATCTCGTGCCAGGGAGAGACTGTTACGCATCAATGAGTCCCAAATAAGTACAAACTGTAAGTCTTTTTTGCCATTGCACAGATTAGCTAACTCACCATTAGCTTTAATATTTGTTTTACATTCATATAATCGTTTTCTGGGGAAATAACCAACAATAATGATGTGTGCACTTGGTCTGACCTTCAGTATTTCATCAATAAATTCACTCATGTAATCTCTAACGAGCGATGTGTGGTCCAGTGTCAAGTTGTTACTGCCTGCACAGAGAAGGCTTGTATGTTTTAGGGCCTCTGGAATCTTCGTTTTTAGAATTTTTATTCGCAGACCTGGCCAAGTCCATGTAATAGATTTTTTAGACACGCCAAGATGCAGTCCACGCACATGCGAATCACCAATAAAAATATCCTCTTTTTTATATGTGACCCGTGGATCTTGGGTGATATGTGACCCGTGGAGCTTGGGCTAACTTCATCAGAGACAAGCCTCGTAGGATTTTTGGTATCGAGAAGATCAATTATTGCCTCCTTGGTCACACGACACTGACCAGCATTCGTGCTTGGTAAATCAGCTCCCCTCGTTCTCAAACCATATGCCGGACCATGACGAAGGCTAGAAATGTAATCAGCTGCCGTTGCTATCTCACCAACACCCAGTTCACTTAGTTCGGCATTGTCCTTAACGGTAGGCTGATTTTTTCGCTTGAGAGGCTCCAACACTTGTCAGTTAGCTTGTTTTTTACGTTTACGAGTAGTGTCCCAACCATGATTTGGAACGGCAGACTTAACTGGCTCAATAGGCTGCATAGGCTGCAGATCACGTGTCACACTTGGAAGAACACAATCTATATGTGATGAAATAATTTGGATGCTACCAGACCCCTGCTGGACAAGAATAGTACTCACAATAACAGTATCAGAGGAAGACTCACACCCTTCTCCTTTGTTTCAAGTACTTTCGCTCATCCTTCTTCAATTTTTTGTGCTGTAGTTCTTACTTTCCTCTGCTGTCCTCAGTTGAGTACTATTCCCTCTTCCAAACTTTTTCTCCTGCACTTACCTTTAACTCGGACTTTGCACTCCCACCCTTGTCATTTGTCTGTTGTTTTCACTTCTTAGCTGCCCTCGGTTTAAGTCCACCTTTCCACATTCCTGCTGTCTGCTTAGGCTACCTTGTTTTCCTTATCCTAGCATACCTCACCCCCTTCCACAGTAACTGTTTCACACTTTTGATCTCTGTTGGCATTCTACGATTTTTAATTAATTTTTTGCGGCTTCAGTATTGTGTGTATTGTCATTTAGCAAAAATATGGGCGAATTACTTTGTTCCTCATAAAACTTGTATATATATATAAACTTGTATATATAATTTCTTCCAGGGCCAGAATTTAATATCAATTGATGAAAAGGATAAGAACAATTTTAGTTGCACGAAATGTCTGTGACGTTACGTCATTATGAATTCTTTTTAATCTGATGATGACAGTGCCGATACCATTGCCGAAGATGTAGCTTTTAAAACCAGTGGCATTCGTCTTTCCACCACATAGTGTTGGCACACATTACCTTAACAAAATTCAACTGGAATAAATGAAATTTCATAGAAAGACCTGGAAACGTGGGAAAAAGTTTTGTATGGTGTGGAGAAAAGGCATTTGTTGTGGCTGGACACCTCTTCAACATGAAGTGAGCAGCACAGAAGGCAAAGAAGGCCTTCGAAACTTCATGCACGGGGTGTAGGTGAAATTTCAGCGATTTTTCTACAAGGCCAAGGTCGATGTGTGTCGATTGCTCAGAAATGGACCTCGTAAGGATGGTGTACTGAGTGCAGAATTGTTGAAGCTTAAATCCATAATGGCTTACTAGGAAGGTTTGAGGGTGTCCCAGTGGCTTGTGGCATGAACGATTGTGCCACGTCAACGACAGTAGGGTTTTTCGTTTGGATTTCGCTAGATAAATTATCCCTCTGTTTGTCGTTGGACGGTTAATCGAATTTGGGTTCGTGTTCCCAAAAAGTCAAAAAAGTGAAGCAACAATACTTCTACATATGCCAAATACTGCGTTTTTGATTGGTGTTTGTTAAAGTCTCAGTAAAACGATAACAATCATTTCTGAAGCTTAAAGGTCTACATACATTCTTTTTAATTTGAAGTCCGCAAGAGATTAACTTTGGCTCCCTTCTATTCATAATTACAAGCGGAGAATTACTATGCTGTGGCTTTTCGTAGGGAACTCAATACCGTTGATTTGAGGAGCCGTTTGCACCGCCCTTCTTTTTGCTACCTCCTTAGTCAGCCACTCTAACTGTACTTTCTTTGGGTGTGGCCAGCCGTGATGTATTGTGTTGCATGACTTGTTTTATAAGCTGAATGTTTAAATGTTTGATCGTTGATGTTAGTGATGCATTAATGCACCCTTTTCTTCCGCTCTCTGCCTTTCTTTGGCGGTATACTTTTATTATCATTATTTTTATTATAGAAAGGTGCAACAGCAATCACGTTAAATAAAACCCATTATTTTGAGTCATTATATTATTTGTCAAATATAACCAGTATTATATTTTTTTCCATACAGTTCAACGCGTAGGCACCAATTTCTTTATTATTCCTAAAAAGAAAAGTGTTCCTAGGTTCTAATCAAAGTTTCTGTTAAACGCTTTAGAAGGTTTTACCTTCCTTCTCAGTCTACAAAAACAACCATGCTAAAAAACATTATTCAGCTACCAAAAAAAAAACGAAATCAATAAACAATAGTATCATTCATTACAATACACCAACTTAAACTTGACACTCCTTCTAAAACTGCCAACATACTCAAACAACTAAACCAAAAAAGGAGACTCTTTTTTTTAATTTACTGGTTTGTGAATTTTGACTCTCACCGTGTCGTAATAAGAGGAACAAGTCTCGACTGGTTTATTGCACTGTTGCTATTGTACAATGTTGGTTTTTTTTGGTAGGTTGGTTTGGGTTTTTGGGGGTTTGTCTTTTGCCTTGGTTGTTTTTGTAGACTGAGGAATAATGATGAAACGTTCTAAAATGTTATAAAGAAATTTTGAATACAGCAGAAACAGGATTTTCTTTTCGATATAATGTTCATCCAGCATTTTACACATTTTTATAATTCCAGCAATCTTTATTAAACGAGAAGTGCTTAACAGCTATATCATGCTTCTCATTTTAAGTAGAAATATCAACATCTTTACGGATATATTAATTTTAACCGCCAACAACAAATCGTTCAATGGAGTTTCCTGGTTCCCTTATTAAACGTATTTGCAGCACGATGTCTTCTTAAAATACCCAAACTCATTAAACGAGCTGGCAATGCCTTCACTATAATTAAACGCCACGTGCACTACAAAACGATCCGGATATGTGATAGCCAAAATTAGGAATATATCAAAGGTTCTGTCACGAACAAGGAATGCTGAATAGATCTCAAGCTTGTCAGCTATCTTTGCTTACGATAGGAACATCACCTAACTTTCCAATTTTTTATACTATTAAATTTAGTGATGAGACTTCATATGATCGGATCAGTTAAAAAGTCAACCTCACATTCTGACAGTAACAGAAACGTTTTCAGTGTACTTTACAGTATTTTTTTTTAATGTGCAGCCGCCAGTATTTTACAACAGTTGCACAGCATTTTTTCGTCAAAGTGACTAGGAGTACTGCATCCTGCCTGTTACAGTGAAACTTTTGTTGTGCATGACTATTGCTTTTGTGTACTATATTGTTTAAAGAGTTAATCTTGGTTATATTTTATTACATAGGTCCAAACAGATACAAAAAATAACTTAAGTACTAAGGTGAGTGAATTACTGAATATCCTGCGACACATATAGCTGATATTATTCATAATTCAGTGCCCTTGATTCCTCTAAAATAGGACAAGTATTTTCCCACCTATTTAATTATCATTTACAACTGTGGAATGAATGCAAAAATCTTCAAAGTGTTAAAGAAGCTTAAAGAGGCCCAACTGAATACCTATGTTTCATTTTCTATGTTATACGGTATCAAGACAAAATAGGAATCATGTGCCATGTGCTGTGACTGAGGTTGGCGCTAATGACCAAGCTGTCGGCGCGCCATTAAGCCTCATCTCCCCCCCCCATGGGCGTGTAAGAAGATAAGAACAGAAAATTAAAAAGAAGCGCCATGAAAAGTTTTTTCCTCAGATTTTCCCAAAAATAAATGATCAAATCAACAGTTGCATATTCCAAAGTAGGTGCTTTTCGGTTTACCGCATATACGTTGACTCTAAAACAGACGGGTGCAATTATTTGGAATACTGCAGCTGTGTATTGCATCATAGTTAACATTTGGTAGAAGAACGAAATGATAGGTGGCTTACCCTATGAGTACACTGCTTAAACCAAAGAGCACTCTTTATTGAATACGTTTTAACCAGCAGATCTTGCATTCAAGCCAGATTTTGAACATAGACGTCATGAATCACAATTTTTATCAGCTATTAATTAGAATAATTAACATTACCATCTATCACATTAACCTATGAAGTTATTGCTCTCATGGTATTAACATTTGTAAATAATTTTAATGTATACTGGGCACGCTACAGTGCTACCTCTCATAGAGTATTGACGTATATGGTAATCCTAAAAGAAGCCTTTTATTTATTTTTATTCTAAATCTAACCTTATTCCACAAAGTTTTCATATTCAAATATCACTTATTTTATGAAAAATTGAGAGGTAGTGTCAGGAAAGAAAACGTATGGTTTTAATCAGTGATCTAAAAAATATTTTTTTTATTGCATGGAAACTATGAAAAACAATTTCTTTCTCTTCAACTGATAAAAACGTGCAAAAATGTTTGTGGTTTTGACCAATTAAAGACTATCCCTTCAACACTTAAACAATCCATCTTATGCCTACAGTTCAGGTAAAACTGATTCTTCACATGCCAACATCAATAAAGTATCACCTTGAGCCTAAAGTGAAATGATTATTAATGATATAATACCTATAAGCAGGATTATATGCAAAATAAATCAGGAATAATTTTAAAAGGACATTTGAGGTCCTAGTTTAAAAGCGAAAACAACTCATCAATGGAATTCCAACTACTCATTTAACAAAAACAAATCCGTAAAATTTTCGGAATACACTATTTTCAGAATAGGAACAACAATGAACAACTAATTAGTAATACAGCAAACATCTCAATTCGGACACCTTCAACGTTGTAAGTAACTCAGTATTTTTAAATGGCCAAGAGCTCCCAGCACATCAGCTACTGGCCACACTATTTTATATTTTGTTTAAAAATTGTGCACCTAATGTTTAATGAAGGCGACAGACGAAAATTATGAAGACATTTTGTCCTGATGTAGGCCAATTCTAGATTTTTCCTCATGACCTCTTTTTGTTCCTAATATGATTTTGGCTCTATCTGTGATTGCGTAGTGGCCGGTTTCTACAAAATGTACATTTATATATTTCATCATTGATATAATGAATGAAGCTGATAGTTTATTAGCAAATAGCTGCAAATAATGATAACTTGTTTCTCCTCAACTTCGAGCAAAATAATCTTAAACCAATATTACAAGGGTCCAGTCCCAATGTGACCTGGATCTAACAGATGCAACACTAGAGTTGCTATTACTCACGTGTGCATTTGATATGCATACTTAAAATATAGTAAGTAAGGCATTTTCATTATTTTTTACAATACAGTTACTAGACGAAGCTAAAATGTTGCTAACTTGGTGTATCAGAATTACGAAACCTATTTTCGAAAAGAATAGTTTCGAAAAGAACCGACCAGTTCCCCTTTAGCTTTCCGAAATCCTTTTTTTTTAGAAACCTAATATTAATAATCTCATTTCAATTCGGAGTAAAACTGCTCTGCTCATGGGTATTCTAAAGTTTGGAATTATCTTCCTGATAGAACTGACACAGTTCGCTTTACTCTCAGTAGAAAACTAAGTATGAACACATATTTTTCAAGCAGATACTACGTGTGCACTTGATGAATGAATAATAGATTTGTTGTTCTGAAGAGTTTCGTAGTCACTGTAACAATTTTTCTGCATTGTAAAAGGTAGAAAATTATATTACTTCTTTGTTTCGTTCATTTCACATTTCTTATGTTCGTTACCATTAGGTGTTATATGGCATATTCTGTGCAATCCAGCATCATTATTGATCAATATATGTAAATATAAATGAAACTGTATTTTCGTTTTGTTTGTATAATAGGCTTTCATTTTAGCTTCTTTTACAAAGTATACATATAGTATGGGGCAGAAAGGAAGGGTCACCCTTGGCAATCAAAGATGGTTAATGTTAGGATAATGAAACTTTGCATAGTATGTAGGCAAACGGGGGGCTAACTAACCATGTGTCGATCACTGAGTTTGACGCATATTTTCAAGGTCATCGTGATGCTAACTTTTTAACCATGCATCATGGAACCCCAATGTAAATTAGAAACTTGTAGTCTTTTGCAAGGGATGACAATTGCAAAAAAACGGAACGCAATTCGGTATGTTAGTTTAGGAAATACGGAAATTACAAGCATCATTGTGTTGTGCTGACCGAGAAGCTTTCCTGCCAAACACTGAGTGTGAAATAAAGTCCAGTGGTCTTCAAAGTACGTGAAGCCTACTTGGAAACAAACAGCAACTGACATACTGATGATTCGACATTAGCTCGACACAATCTGCTACATTACACGTGCAGACAGAATGGTGCTGCAAACTACAGCATATTATGAAGGTTGGCATAATTTAGTCACCATGGTCATCTAGAAAGTAAAACTAAAATTTTCCGTCCCTCAGGTTAACATTTTTGATTTTGTTTCAGAGCTGATCACGATTACTGAATTATGACAATTTGCGTATGCTGCCAACACCATTATCTACCAATACAATGTGTGGTGTACGAAACACATTGATAGAACTGTTTGACAGGAAAGCCACTCGGTTAGCGCATCAGAATGATAATTGTAATTTCCGTAATTCCTAAACTAACGTACCGAATTTTGTTCCGTTTTTTGCAATGGCCATGCCTTGCCACTGTATACAAGTTTCTAATTTACACTGGGTTCCATGAAGCATGGTTAAAAAGTTAGCATCACGATGACCTTGAAAATATGCGTCAAAGTCAGTGATCACCACATTGTTAGTCCCCCCCCCGTTTGCCTACATACTACGCAAAGTTTCATTACCCTAACATTGACCATCTTTGATTGCCAATGTTGGCTCTTCCTTTATGCCCCACCCTGAATATTCACCGAAAATTTTATAGATTTTACTTTTTTAAATGAACTACATGACTTCCCTTTATGAGCAGGAAAGTTTACTTTTAAATTAGGAATATGTGTATGAGATACATTATCGTCTCGTAACTCAAAATACAAGATCAATATTTGGTTATACTTCCATATTATGGAGTG
>JAHWFP010081949.1:28446-42976 GCA_023313725.1 Lithobius niger
TCAAAATACAAGATCAATATTTGGTTATACTTCCATATTATGGAGTGATCAATTGAATACCAAATACAAATGCTCTGAAAGCGAGGCAAGAGTCATTTTTCGACTCATTTTGGAATACACCACCTCCCATAGCTAACGTCTCATTCTAGAAAGGGCATTGTTACAAGCGTGGTCATTGTTACTTTCGAACAAAGCAGAGTTCAACAATTGGTACATAATTTTGGTGCTCCCTATATATTGTATTTCATAGCACAACACCATCTTGCATCCGTAAGAGTATTTGGGAATTAGCAAAACTTGTTTGAGTATTTGAGCAAAATCAGTGACGTATTAACGATCTTTTAGCAGCAGAAAAAATTCGTGTTTGTTTATCGTCCACAATACAATAAATGGTTACAAAATAATCTCCTGCCCAGCTTGCTGTTAATACCACCATGAATTGTAGAAAGCCAGTCACAAACGAATTCCCTTCATTTGTCCACAAACGTGGATTCATGACTAAAATGTGCAACTAACGTACAGCTCAAATTCTTGATGCATAAAATAATACATGAAAGTTTGCACCTCACGTGTTTGGAATAATGGCTGAAGACCATCGATTGATGAATCCAACAAACGCACCAACCTTGTGAATCTACACGCTGCTTTTCTTATGCAGCTTTATGTGTGGAGTGGGGACCTTTAAGTCAAGTAGAGCCAGGTGGGAAAATATCAATGACAATTGACTTCCTAAAGTGCCTGTTAATATATATTTATCATATAAAATAAATCAGATGTGTCACGTGTTTTTTCTTTATTGTAAGTAGAAAAATCACAAATGTTGTAAATGTATAATGTTGGTAAATTTATTTAATTTTTCATAAACAGTCTGAAGACTACAGCTCCTACCAGAAACATTACTCTGCCAGTGCCAACCTCTGCTGCACCCACAAAACTATAGGTATACGATTGTAATTTCCAGAAGCAGCACGAATCACTTCACCTGCATACTGGAAAATGCAAAAGAATTACGAATTGAAATGTTCAAAATTATATGTTGGTGTTATATTCAAATAAACTTAGTAAAACGTAATTTATAACTAATTTATTAATTATTTTATGGCATTTATTGTTTAATGTAGGAGGCTGTGTTAAAAGTTATAGATTCATTGTGTTTCAGTGTAAACTTAATTTGGCATGCAATAAATAACATTAAACCAATATTGCCTCGTAGTGTCATTGTTTTACAAGAGATGAAGAAACCATCTTCTAAACCACAACATCACTTTGGCATGATCATCCTTCTACGTCATTCGTTCATTCTTCACTGGCCTTCCTGAACTCTGTACGTCCGAAATCTCTGCGAATACATACACATTAACAATTACCTTTATTTCCACTGTAACCTTTATTAAGCCCTAACCTTTATGGCCCTTGATACGTAGATATTACTTCCTCTTTTCGAAACCAGCTCGGAACAAAAAAGAACATTTTTTGAAAGTTAATGCAACTTATTAAATTAACTTATTTTTCCTTTTATGTAACAAAAACAAGTGGCATCAGTCCTAGTGAAATTTTCGAACAGCATGAAAAATGTCGAATTTTAAGGTGTTTTTTTTTATAACTACTACGAACCTCTGGCTTGTGCTTCGTACGTCAAGTCTATGTGAGATGAAACCACTCCTTTTCCATTGTTTGGATAAATAATACCTATTTTACCTATTATTTACATATAAAAATCATTAACATGAAGAGCAAGGTAAGCAATGGGGTTCATTTCTCTTTTTTTACGTTCTGATATTTCTAAAGATTTAATTTGTGATGAATTCTACAAATCAGCCCTATTAAACCTTAATACCTTTTAGGTACACAAAAGGTATTAGTTTATATCCAAAACACAAGGCTTAGATATTCCCTTCTTAAAGCTTCATACTATAAACAGCATTCACTTCAAATTCAAAAATTTCAGCCTGACATAATCCCTGAATGATCAAATAGTGTTTTTTTGTTTGTTTGAATAACGACAAAAATCGGTAATATTTCCATAGTCTACCCCCAAAATTACTCTTCATCGGACTGCATTATAAATAACCACTTAATTAATTAGTATACATAAGATAATAGCCACAAGTCTCCTGATGAATCTGGTTTTCAACCATAGAGACAGCTTACTTCCCTTTCTTCACATATAGCCTCTTCGTCACACTGTTCATTACATCCATTAACCTAAATGTATTTAGATACAAAGTATACCTGTCCAATACTTTATTAACACAAAAACGCAAGCCCATATTCTTTGTGACAAATTCACTCTACCTATATTTCATAATCAATTAATCATGCTTCAGATGGTGGTAGCAATCTTCGGATTCAAAGTTCAACCAAAAGCAATACATTTCTTCCACCAGAAGTCAATGAACTGCAAGTCAATGAACTCCTAGTCAATGACCTGCAAGGTTATTACTTTTAAAAACTCCAATGCTACCTCAATGATGGCAATTTTATTTAACTTATATTATTAGTGTCACACACTTTTTATGAACCACCAGCATGTTGTTGATTGGGACTGCTGATTATCAGGCTCTTTGTAATAATTATTTCATTGCCATACCAATGAGATATTACGTACTACATAATATACTCTGAGAACTGGTCCCCAAATTTAATCTGATCATGTCAATACGTTTCATGTTTATTTCTTCTCACAGTATTTGCATCATTGCTTAACATGAAGTTCCGATGAGTAACACATGTGTTTTTTGTTTGTTTACTAATTCCAATACTACGTTCTCGACAAACAAGGAACAGTACAAACACTGTAAACCCAAACCATTCGTTACAAAACACTGTTAGAGAAACGATGTGAATTTTTTTAAAAATGTTCCCAAAGGAAAACTCAACCTTTTCATTAGAACTATTATTGTTCGCTTAATCTGCAATTATTTTTCCATCTTCCAGTTAGAAGAAGGTGCTTACGATTCAATCCGTTAGCGTCACGTGAATAACTTTCAACTTGTCCCTTGCCATTTCAAAGAATAAACTGGCCCCGCATGTTCTTTTATCAAAAATGGAACTAGGGAAATAAGTGCCTAATTTTAAAAGCACTGACAGACTATAAAATTGAAACACAGAGAGAAATGAAGGAATGAAGGATGAACAGGAAAGGAAGGGCACAAAGGCATAGTAATTATTACCCATTAAAAAAAATAAACAATATGACAGTTATTCGGGCTGACAATAAAATACATAACAGAAGCGCTGAAAAAAAAACCAGAAGAAAACCTAAAAATAATGGAGCAAAAAGACGGTCAACAGGGATGTTAAAAGATGCTTTTAGTAGCAACAAACAAAACGTGTTTGATGAAAAGAATTGCTGAGAAAATATATATGAGTAAATAAGTAAGTCTGAGTAAAACGCAAGCAAGATTTAGCTACTACATTCTATACTGGTCGTTACTGGTCAGTATTCAGAATCAACATGTGCAGGACAATATTCACGCTCTTGTCATTATTATGCCATGAAGATCAACAAGCCAAAAAGCTACAACGTCAGATCCTAACCACACAGCTGAACGTTTATACTCTTGATGGTGACTGTTCTTATGGTAAAATCGGTATAAAGTATCATAAAGGTTTGATCAGATCAACTGGAAAAATTTGTTGAGAACATTCAGTTTCGTTCCAGCTACCAATATCAGCAATACACTAAAGAAATGTTATTACCAGGACCCTCGGCAGTCCACATTATTGTGGAGGTATTATGAAAGGACCCGCATCCAAATTGGTTGATCTGCGGACAAGTAACCTCCACACCAAGAGACAACACATAAACGCAATCATAACAGTTAGTGTTGCAGGTAAATTCAAAAAGAAATAGAACATTTATTTCTTTTTGCATTTGCATGTATCGTTTACTGGAATGATAGTGCTTATGAGCCTCAGCTTTGCAGATTTCCACCAGAAAGTTGATTTACAAATCCTACGTCATTGCATCGAAAAAGTAATCTTATTGTTGGACTTCACCAATGTCGAGCACCAGCAGACAACAAAGAAAAAATTGTTTAGAAGTTGTAATGTTGAATTCTTTAGAACCATCTGGGTACTAAAACAAACATACTGCAGAAGTATGCAAAGTCTGTTAAGCTGCTCATTCAACACCATTTTTGGTTCAGTAATAAAGATTAAAACAAGGTCCTTAACAGCACAGTATTTTGCAAGATTAATATGTAAAATGTGTTACTGTTTAGTTAATTTATAAACAATAATTCATGGATTCGTCAATAATTTAAAAGGTAAAATGAAGTGGCGAATTTTACTTTAACAAAGTATTGCCATAACGAGCCAGAACCGGAGCTAAATTGGTAAAGAAAAATAATCTGATAAAGAGCCCGCTTCAGAGATGACCTTCAATCTTCATTTGCCTTTTTAAAAAATGCTTTCCTTACATCTGCCGTGCCTAAAGACTTTGTAATTAACATACTTTGGCGAAAGCAATTCTTTTCTGATAACCTAAACGATGGCTGCAGCAAATTCTTATTCACAATATATTAATGGTTAACGAAGGGCAATAGAATGTGTTATTTAATGCCAACGTAAGGCTATGGTTTAAGGCACAATGCCAATAAACGTAGAATAAACAAACAACGTATTCAAGAGAGCCGACTTTGGGTTTAAAGTGGCACTATCACCGAGTGAAAAGCGAACGAAAATACCATGGGGCCATGCAGCAGTGGTGATATTGTTAACCTGTTACAGCTTGCTCCCAGGTGAAAGAGGACTTACCAAATTTTCAAACAATAATTAAGGAGTTCGTGGTTGTGTGTTTCGTTGAAAGAAATGCCAATGCCATTGTGCATCCCTTAGCTTGGTGCAAGCAAGCGCTAGGTAGCACTAGATAGCACTAGATGTTGCCAGATTCTACCTACTTTCAATCGGTGATAGTGCCACTTTTAATTCCCATGCTCGTAATGGGCCATAACTTTTATCCCCCTGATTCCCGCAAACATTGGTTTCTTTTAGTTGGTACCTTTGCATCGTTGTTCATTTTAAACAAGTATTTTCTTTTTATCTACATAATAAAAACGCTAAAGGTCCGTCACTGGCTGACTGTCTGGATTTGTAAAAGTCTCAAATGTGACCATTGACTGGCTAGATGTCTGGGTAAAGGACGTAGAAAGAAATTTGGTCCAGGGACAAAATTCTTTGCCAGGGGTAACCACCAACGTCTTTTCTTCCCCTCACTTTACCTTGCAGGGACTTTTTTCAATACAGGTTAGGGAACTGGGGAGAGAATAAGGCTCGTTACTAAGAGACTCCCTTGTCCCAACCTCGATGGGCCTGAGCTGGCTTCCTGCATGCATGCTTCAAATGTCATTAGATGTTGTACTTTGTAAATTGTGTATTGTGTAAATTGTATATTGTGCGTTAAAAGTTTAATTAAATAATATTTTCACGAGCAGACACATAAATGTACCATGATGTATTTTTTTTATTAATGCACTCAGTTTTCCGGTTACATAGATTCCTTCAGTTTACCTGCATTATTCCTTGCATTATTAACCTGCATAATTTTCTATTTTGTGGAAAACGAAACAAACTGAGCAATTTTTTGTTTGTTCTAAATATTTAAAGTAGTATATCTGGCAACACGAAGAATTCGTAATTTTAGTGTAGCAGCAAGACAAATGCAATATACATATTTCTGTGAAGGAAATGAGATGTGGATCTAAAAGTAACATCAAAGGATGAGAACTACTATGAAGAAAAACATAAAATCCACCCAAGAATTGCAGAATGCCTTCCTCAATTAATAGAGATGTATGAAGAATCATAACAAAAATGAAAAGAAGCACGCCTTATTCTGCCTCTTACAAACATTTGTAAAAAAAATATGGTGTGGTCCGTTGGCTGAGCGAGCAAAGTGATCGAGGTCGACTACACGGCTGACTTTTGCATTTTGTGTTTCGGTTTATCTGTGTGTTTGTTAATCTGTTTAGAATACGATAACGTTCACAATTTCATTCTTGTCTGGGAGAAATTTCATAACAAGGAAAGCCTAGTGGACGAAAACCATGAATTCGGAGATTAAATTCCTACCATAAATATATTCCCAAATATCCTGAATTGGACATTGAGTTGAGAAAATGATAATTGGCTATCACGAGTATGGACTTCTGGTCCCAAAGTCTTCTTAAAGCGTTAAAGGAGTCGTGAGACCAAAGTGCATCTCATGTACCTCTACCCCTATCTGAGGCTATCTTCTGCATTGCCCTTGCAAACTGCATGTATGATGAAAAAAGGTCGTGAAGACATGATCGACTGGTCCGTACTCTTCTTTATTTTATACCCTTGACACCTTTTGGTCTGCCGAAACTGTCACATTTAATTATTTTGGCTATTTACAGAAGTTGTACAGTTCCAACCTGATGCTTGATGTCTTCAACAGTTTCCAGTTGAATCCAAGAAGGAACTTCTTAACAATGCTGCAATCATGCCATTGCGTCGCCGGACCCAACACACGCAAAAGCAGCATCGCAGTATAAATTCTTAGGAGGTCCCGTCAGTTCCTTTTCATTGGAAACTTGACTCCCATCAAAAATAGACTAATAGTACTGAAGACTGTAAGGTTAGGATTAACCAAATCAAAAGTTGTGATTAGGGCCATAAAAAAAACTGGTTCTAGGTAAAAGGCAACCTACTAGGGGCCAATATTAGCAGAATGAAAAAAGGGAAGAAGAAGTCTGAACCAGTGATTTTTTTTAGAATAGAAAAAAGAAACAGTGCGTAGGATATATGACGACTACAGGTTTGGAGTTTGTTGAAAAACCAGAAACAATGGAAAGACAAGTTGTTACATCAGTATTCTCACTAGCCTTCCATAAATCTAGCAGTAACTTACGCCTGTATCAGTCTATAGTTGCAAAGTATGCTTTGTCAGAAATACATCTGTTTACAGAAACCCTTTTTAAAACTACACTTAGCTCGTTTTAGTTAAGTTTCCACGTTCCGAAACATTGTTGCTTTGTGGAAGGTGGGGACCAGTAAAACAATGTCAGGTGCTATTTGTGTGCAGAAAACCCTGCAACTGATGTCATATAAATTAGGGCACCATTGTTACTAGGTGTGACAATGTTTGACCTGTTTCGGCTTGCCTCTAGCAGATACCTGCCATCAGAATATTCACTACCTTGGTTTTATTTCTGAGAATATTGGTAAAGAAACCTCTACATCCCTTATCTGCCAATATAAAGAATAGTCTGCTAGCCTCCCTAAATAGAAAAAAAAATACTAGACCCTAATCGTAAAGGATTCACTTTCGTGCCTAAAAAAATTTTAAGGTGAAGTACAAGTTTAGTACGGTACACAAGTTTTCTAGATTAGGCTAATATATAATTGTTACTCAGTTTAATTTGTTCCTGCAGTTTTAATGGTGTAGTAATCTCTCGGTTTTGTGGGTAAGGGGGGATTTACGCCATGTGCCATGTCAACAGCTAGATCATTAGCACCAACCTTGGTCACACTGCCATGGTCAGGGTTGCTGCTGCGCCACACATTACAGAGATGTTAAACAAACCTCGATCTGTATCTTATCATACATCTACACCATCTGCAAAATTCAAAACACCAGGACAAGAGTACAATCATTGCCCAATTCATACACTCAGTCGTGAAAGATCGAAATGGAGTTGCACTCCACACCATTAGGGTGATGACATTCCACAAGCACATGATCGACCATAAGTAGGCGGTGACAATAACGATATTCTGGAGTAAATTTCCCTATCAAAAGGAAACAATGTGTTATGTTGGTGTGACCAATTTATAAACGCGCCAATAGCACCTCTTTCCGGTGACTGCGGCAACAAACTGAGTGCAATACTTGAAAAGTGCCCTTTTAGCTCGCAACTTATTGCCATCTTGTTTGTTCCACAAGGTTTGGCAAGCATCATGCAACCTCTGATGAATAGTTGGAAAGGCATCTAAGTTACCAAAGCTGATACCCCCTTCAAGACGACCAGAAAGAGCCACATTCGCAGCTGCATCAGCATGTTCATTCCCACATCGCCCGGGTTTCAGCAGAAAACTACAGTCTTCTGTTGGTCATCAAAGTAGGACAGACAAATTCGACACGCCATATAAAAGGGTTCTAAGGGTTATACGATACATAGGAATCCAGGGCACACATGCGATCACAGAAGATGATGAAGCCCCGAACGTCAATGTTACTTTCAATATCCAGACGAATTTCGAAACTATTCTGCCAATAAAAACAGATTAGATTGATAGAAGGTGATGGGACAGGCTGCTAGCTAGAAGTCAAATGCAAATGAGACTACAATGAAGTAACCATCAAATGGCCAAGGTACATGTTAATGCTTTCGTTTAAAGATATTAACTATTAAATTAGTTTCACTAGTTCCATCTAGTGAAACCAACGGTCCTAATAAGAACAACAATAATGACAACAAGAATATTGAAGTTACAGTAAAATAATTTTTAGAAAAGGGTTCTGGGGTTTCAGAGTTTGAAGTTTGACATGCAATTTCATGCTGAGGTTTTAATGCTGCTACCACTGCTTTTAATTTGTTGAAAGGTTTATTCATATTTTCTTGACAACGAAGATAATAATTAATTTTTGTGTGTTTTCTTTGTCAAAATTGTGATCTTGTGTTGTATGCCAAAATTACTGTATAATGTCATCATCTCAATAGATCTTTTTATCACAATGGTACGTTTGGTTACGCTCTTCTTTATTAGATTAACTCAAAACTCATATTTTTAAACTAGAAAAAAGTTGTAAACTATTTCCACTAGTGAGCTTCATTTAGCACTATTGAAGACTTTAGTCCTCTTCGTGCTGCAGCGTCAATGGTCTGACTCTTAATGTTGGATGGTTGTGGGTGGAAGCAGTACTAACTGGATTAAGGGGACTCAATAATGATAACCAAATGAAATGACAATGAAAAAACCGTAGTTTTCACCAACGAGTTATGTCCTCAGTGGAAGGTTAGCTTTCGAAACTGAAACTGTTGTTGGCTTCTAAAGGGAATTTTCTACACAGTGCTTCAGTACGTCCTGGCAGGATCCAGTATTTCTTCCTTCCTCTGTGAGATGGTTCTTGGAAAAAAATAGAAACCAGAATCAATAACTCCTCTACCCTCTATCTTCATTAACGGTCTGTTTATGTAGATGATCTTTTTTACAGGGTAAAAACGAAAAGTTTTTCGCAACTTATTCTGACCGACCTCAACGCTTTCATCTTTCTATCCAATTTACAGCCCCCCTGTGGGCTGGGGGTAGAATAAGCCCACCGTACCCCTGCGTGTCGTAGGAGGCGACTAAAAGGGAACCCAAGATCACGGTTTGCTAGTGTGCCAAGGGTCTGCGTGGCGGAGGGTTTTTAGTCCGTCTTGAACACTAGCAACCTCAACACTACGGTTTGCGAGTGCGCCTACGGTGTGTATGGCGGGCAGGTTTAACACCCGTCGCAAGCACTAGTCCGAAAGAGGTGAAGGGACATCCAGACAAACCGGGCCCGGGGTGGCTGCTTAGAGGATGTTTGGCGGTTTGAATCCCCCTTTGGGTTTGATTCTGATTTGCCCATTCTGGCCACTGGGCTTTTCATCCTCATCCCCCAGCACGTTGGCCGTGTGCTGCAACCTAGTAATCCGTGGAGGCGGAGATCCTGGCTTTCGGGCTTTGGCTCCTTATTCCGGAGGACGGGTGGCCTGGGCGAGCCGGCCTAAGGTCAATCGGCTATGACTTTTCGGGTCCTGTCGTTGTGGGGAGGCGGCTTGTGCTGTATCCATCTGCATCACGGACCCGAACTGTTTGGGTTATCGAGGGAGGTGGTGTGTACGGCTTCCTTGGTGGCCTCGCCTCTCGGCATGCTTTGGCTGCCACCTCACCGAGATAGACGGCGGTGTTAGCTTCCTGGTGCAGGGCCCTGGATATAAGCTGGTCTTGTTTGCTATTGGGATCAACCCCATTGCTCAGCAAGCTGCTGTTCCCCAGTCATTGTTTGTCGATGACTTCGGCCTGCGCTTTCGGGCAGCTCGCATGCAGACCTGCGAGCGGCAGCTACAGCTGGCGATTAACAAAGTCCAGACCTGGGCGGTCAGTAATGGTTTCCGGTTTTCTCCGGACAAGACTGTGTGTATTCACTTTTGCCGCCAAGGAACACTGCACCCAGATCCTTGCCTGTACTTGGGGCAGGCGCAGATTCCTGTTGTCCCACAGGCACGTTTCCTGGGTCTGGTGTTCGATTCCAGGTTATCTTGGCTTCCACACTTGCGCCAACTTAAAGACAAGTCTTTGCGGGCACTTAACATCTTGCGGGTTCTGTCGGGCACTTCATGGGGTGCCGATCGCACTGCCATGTTGCGCCTCTACAGAGCCCTTGTCCGCAGCAAACTTGATTATGCGTGCATGGTGTATGGTTCGGCTAGTGACTCGACTCTCCAGGTGTTGGACACTGTGCATCACAGTGGCCTGCGTGTGGCGACTGGGGCATTTCGAACTTCTCCAGTGGTCAGCCTCTATACTGAGGCCTCGGAGCCACCTTTGGCCATTCGTCGGCGGGGGTTGGCCATTCAGTATGCTGTGCGTTTACGTGCTGTGGAATCCAGTCCTGCTTGGTCCATGGTTTTGGGGCCAGACTTGCGAGTCGGTAGACGCAGGGTGGGTAAGGGTGATTTCCGCGATAGGCTCCAGCAGTCCTGTCAGGAGATAGCCTTTGAAATGCCCACTGTCTTGAGGCTTGGGGGGATGCCAGTGGCCCCTTGGCTTGTCCCAAGTGGCATTTTCATTTTCGCTCTGGCGTCCCTCCCGAAGGGTTCCACTCTACCAGCAAGGTACTTACAGGAGTTCCGGCGGCTATGTTCTCAGTACGCCGGTTATCAGCGGCTGTTTACTGATGGGTCGAAGTCGGACGCTGGCGTGGCTTGTGCTTGTGTTTGTAAGGGAGTGACGGTTGCCCATCGCCTTCCATCAGGCTATTCTGTGTTTTCTGCAGAGCTTTTGGCTCTCGGTTTGGCGGTGGAATGGATCCTTGGCCTTCAGGGCACGCATTTCATTATCTTTAGCGATTCCATGAGTGCCCTGGAGTCCTTGGCGAATTACAATCCTCGGAACCCCTTGACACAACGTGTCCAAGCTTTGCTTTCCCGCTTGCCTGGCCAGCGGAAAACCGTGCTTTTCTGCTGGATCCCGGGCCATGTTGGGATAGGTGGAAATGAGCAAGCGGATTCTGCAGCAAAAGGGGCCCTTTCTGGCCCTCTCGGAAGGGATCTCAGCCTTGTTCCCTCGGACGCTTTTCCAACTCTGCGTCTGAGGTTACACGCTTTTTGGCAAGCCTTGTGGGATGGACAGGACGGCAATAAATTACGAGCTATTAAAGGCACTGTTGAGGAATGGCACTCGGCGTGTCGCCGCAGTCGCCGTGAGGAGGTGGTGTTGGCCCGTTTGCGCATTGGTCACACTCGACTTACTCACTGTTTCCTTTTGCGGGGGGTTGCCCCTCCTGAATGTTATTGGTGTCGGCGGCCACTTACGGTCCGCCACTTACTTGTTGATTGTCGCCATCTTGATGGTGTTCGTCGTCGTTTCCATCTTCCGCATGACATTGCGCGTCAGTTGGGCGATAAGTCTGTCCTCCTGTCCGGTGTTTTTCAATTTTTGCAGGAGGTACAGATGTATGACAGGATTTAGATTAGGGGTTTGAATAACATCTCTGTAATGTGTGGTGCAGTGGCAACCCGGACCACTGCACTGTGACTGAGGTTGGCGCTAATGACCAAGTTGTCGACGCGCCATTAAGCCTCAATTCCCCCCCCCCCAATTTACAGCCGAACATGAATCATCTCATGGATCAATCAATGCTCATGAATGACCTCAAAATAAACAGGGACCCATTCCTTAAAAAAGTCTTCAGACAACTGGACACCCACCAACGGACATTTCTCACCTCCAGTTTAATTCAGAACACCCACAGTCAGAACTGAAAGGTATCATGCAGAAGAACTCAGCACAGCTCTCATCCATTGCTAGAAACCTGAAGATCAAAGTATTAAGATTGCAGAATTCTTTACAAATACAAACTACATGGGTATTTACCAAACTTTGTGCATCAGATCGTTGAAAGAAAGCAAGAATGGTATGCAGCAACTTACTCTGCCTCAGAGGAAATGTATGTGAATCATTCCACACCCACTACTTTCCAACAGTTTGACCAACTATTCCGTTTTTCTGGGCGTCTTCACATCCATCCAAAGGATTTTTGCCAACCACGGCATTAAAATCATATCCAGGCCAGATAAAACATTAACCTGCATGTTGCGCCTTCCACCTCCTTGAATGGACTTTCACTCCAACCAAACCATTCAGCATATTTCAGCAATTCCGATGGTTTCATGTCCAACTGCCAAAATGTGCAGGAATCATTAGCCAATTCTGAAATATACTCAGCAGAGGATAATATACATCGCAGATGCTTATAGAAATTCCTTTTGTTTGAATGAATATTATTATCAGGAATTCACTAAAACATTGTGACCAAGAGTGACGTTTACACTAGCTATGAGATTATCAAACTTGACACCTTAAATCGTTGTAATGAAACTACCTGCAACACGAATATGAATTATTAGCATTGCAGCACAAGCAAATCAATTTCCCTGGACAATGTATGTGGTCTCTGGTGGTATGCAAGTTGGATAATGTGCAGCCCAAGCGAAAAACAAAAAAAATATGTAGGTATTAAACATTCAAGGTAACAGACCACACTCTCTTCCTCTGCTCAAAATTGGAAGATCAGCATTTAGTGATTGACAGAATTTTTTTACAAATACAAACTTAATGGATATCCACTGAAACTTGTGCATCAATCGTTGCAATACAGAAATAATGCTATCATACAGTAAGTCACTCTGCCTCAGTCCCTTCGTCTGTGCATTAACCCCATGCTTGCCACCTCCTTGAACAGACTTTTGCTCCAACGAACACATTCAACAGACCTTAGGAATTCCGATGTTTTTATACTCACGTGAGAAAATTTGTAGGAATTAATAGCTAATCCTGAAACGGACTCAGCCAGCAGGCTATGGATCATGTGATGGCCTAAGTGAAAAAAAATGTACTGTTGTCAAGCATTCCAATGCAACAGACCACATTGTAATTAGCGAAACCACAAACTACTACTGGAAACACATAGAACAAATTCGCACACATCTTGAAGCTTCCACCATCACCTTCAACAAGCTAACAAAAAAGTACAGCTGCAGAAGGAGAATGTAGGCCACTTACTTTCTAAAACGCTCAGGTTAAAACAAAAACTTGATACTTTGATTAAAATTCATATCAATATTCTTCAGAAGTAAAAATTAAAAGAATAAATGTAAAAAGCCTATGCAGCAATTTCACATTCTTTCAACTCCCATCACCTCCCTCACCTTAATCCTTACCCTCACCCCCTCGCTCACCACCCTCATTCAACCCACCCCCTGTTTTTCCTTACCCGGTATGAAGTCCTTTCTTTCCATCCTGTGCATGCCCTTTGCTTGTTCGTAATCTTGTTTCCTCATCCCCCTCTTCCACGACCCAACCCATTCTTACCTCCATACCCTTCGCCCCAACCCCACGTTTCCTGGTTCCCAAGCACCACTTACCCTTGTTCCCTCCTACTCCACCCTGGCCCCGTATTCACGGTTAACCCCTCCCATACCACCTCTTGGTTTTCTTGCACTGTTTCGAGCCACTTTCAAACGCAAGACCCCTTGCCTTGTTTAAGGTGTGCCTCCTGTATGTATGCAACTTATCCGAAACCATAAAACGACTCCTACGCTCCTACAATATTTACACTCATCCCAAACCATATGCAGGCTCAAGAACTCATGGACAGCCCTACGGCCAGTTAATCATCACCAACTCAAAAGTGTTGTCTACGCATCTCTTGCATTTGATGTGAACTCTGTTACATTGCGAACAGCCCCTCGAAACTTACCTAATGTATACAACGACATGACTATGTCGTTCGAACATCCGACCTCTCCAATGGAATTGCTGGACAGAGATACACCCTGGGCCACCTCCCCAATTTCAGTAGAGCAGGCTCTCCATTCTTGTAAATTATCTGATCTCTATAATCAACTTGAAAAATACGAAATAGTAAAATATGAATCTGCAATAATGAACTACTTTGAACTAGAAACTTTTTGTTAGTGGAAATGGCTGCCGATCCTGCAATAGATCAACCATGGGTGCCTTCGAAAATTGACTCCAATTGAGTTACTCAGTTTTCTCTTAGATCGTTGACTAACTCAAAATAGTCGACCCTGGCGCTCCTGTTCAAGCATTAGTATACACGATCACGTCACTCCTAAGAAGTTAATACATGCGGACGCGAGATTTTGAGTTACTCCTGGCAATTGGATCAATTGTCGAGGGCACCACATCCCGTTAGTATAGTAGCCCCTATCTTCTTTACAGAAATGTCGTATAAACTAACCAATGGCACAAGCAGGCTTTGCAAAAATTTCGGGGGGGGGGGGGGTGG